>KZ072995.1:24371-41212 GCA_002091845.1 Anopheles cracens
CAAGTTATTAGGTCAAAACTTATAAATGGTTAAAAATGATTTAATTAGTAAAGTTGCTTGGGAAGCTGAAGATTATTACCTGTAGATCCTCACAGGTTTGTATGGGATGCAAAACACAGTTCAATTTATCAATTACAAGCTAGTTTGTGGCTTGTTAATAATGTCCGCTAGTAAAAGTAGAACGAGCTTCAACAAGTCAATTAATCATAGAGCGATCTAATCTTTTCTTCGTAGCTTATGTCATCACACCCTTCAACAAACATTCCAACTCATACGTTTACCAACATCAGAAATCCATTCAGCCGTCAATCATGTTTATTTAAAAAGCAAACCGGTCGGTCAATAGTTGTTGCCCGAAAGCAGTCAAAAAGGGTAATTTCAAACGCATGTACTATCAAATCGATGGCAGCTTTGCTTTGGAAATAAACATTTCAGCTTGCCTCAACTCACATGGATTTTATAAGTAATGATCAAAGTACGAAATACGCCCGAACCCACCACAAAGTCTGCGTACGAAAAAGGCTTCCGTATGAATATATTACGCAGATTTTGGCCGTACTGAAGTAGATTAACGAGAGAATATTTGCGGGCAGAGCGTGTCAACAAAGGGGCACGTGGGTTGATTCGCCAGCAGAGAACTGTGAAATAATTGGCAAGTTAATTATCACATGTTTACTATTGCAATTCCGAAAGGATGTATGGGAATTGATCTGCAAACAAATTAAAGTACCACATGCAGCGCCGGTGTCATGGGTGTATGAGCTCAATGCACTAGCTGGCAACAAGTAGCAGACGATACCGCTTCGACTTCATATTCATCGGACTATTTTGGAGTTCCAAATTGGTGCTGCTGAGTGACACACGTACGCTGGTAGCTGGAAAAAGCAGCGTCAGGATGCCTGGCGCCCAAAGGCTACAGATTAATTGATCACCAGCGACCGACTAACGGGGAGGCGGGACGTCATTGGAAGACGAATGACTGTCGCTTGCCGACACCGCTTGCTCCCACCACTTACACTCGCTCAGTTCACGTCAAACGTTCACCGACCCGCAACGAGTGGCGTACTCGAGAGTGATGTCGGACAACCCACTTCCCCGCCGGCAAAGCCACCTACCTGAGACAGAAGCCGGTGATGCGGAAAATGTGCCAAAAGTCGTCGTAATCATCCTGGGCGTGCGGATTCAGATGAAACCACAGCTCGACCACGTGATGCGGCAGAAAGCACACGATGAAGACCACCACGAACGTGATGACCATGCGGGCGACATGGCGCCGGGCCCGGGCCTGCGACCGACTCTGCGGGCCCGCGTTCTCGCCCGGTATCTCCCGGGCGCTCGTGTGCAACCGGTGCGCCATCAGCACGTACAGGATCCCGATGATGGACAGCGGCAGGAAGTAGTAAACGATCGAGTTCAGCACCGTTTTGTACCTGGAACGGGTGGGGCGCACCATTAGCATCAGTGAGTCGCTTTGGAGTATTGTTTTGTTGTTGTTGTTGAAAACTAGCAAATTGTCCGTAACACCCAGACATGAGTGTGACAGTTGGAGGCACTTACTTGGAGTAGCTGGCATCGGGCGACGATGGCCCGAACGGGGAGCAGTATTCGATGGTTTTGTTGGGCAGCTCCACCACCACCACGTCCGACATCACCGCCGACGGTATCGCGCAGATGATGGCCAACACCCAGATCAAAAACGCCACAATCACCGTCAGTGGCCGTGTCTGCAATGGACGTGAGATTAGTGTGCTTTTTTTGGATGAGACAGACGAGATGACAAGGGCTTTTGAAGGGGTACCTGCAGCTTGCGCAGTGGGTTGACGATGGCACAGTACCGATCGGCGGACAGGGCCGTGAGCGTGAACACGGAGACGCCTATCGAGATTTCCTCCGCGAACTCCGACACCCGGCAGAGGGCGCCTCCCCAGGGCCAGGACTCCAGCGTGTAGATCATGGAGGCGAGTGGAACGCAGATCAGAATCACCAGCAGGTCGGCCAGGGCAAGAGAGAATATGTAGCTGTAAAGAGTCGATAAGAAGTTGTCAAACATTTTTATTAGAATAACACGTGCTAGTTACTAGTGATACAGAGGAGTGGTACAGGAAATATTCTTCTTTTTCTATTGATCCTACACTTTATTTATATAGTTCGTTTTACATTGCCACTTCATGGGACATTTAGCAAACAACGCTGCGATTATAGGTGTATGTATTGATGTATGTATTGATATTGGTCGAAATGATGTTGTAAAATACAGACAAAAAAACATAAATAAAAAAAAACTTTACATGAAGCCCTTTCGGTTATCAAAATACGTAAAAACACTCGTATTTTTGGTTTGCTTTGACACCGCATCACATACATTTAGGCGCATCACGCCCGCACGGATAATCCGGATGAAGCACTCCTTTCCTTTTTTAGCATACACATATGATCCTGTTTTCGGAATAACGAATGAAGGGATTTTGATCTTTGTAAAAGGTGTTTATATTTTCAGGAAAATATTAGAAAATCATTTCTATTTTTAGAGAGAACCGTTACTTCTAATTGAGATTTTCTTCAGTTTTTATACAATATTTTACATCCCTTCTCGAACCAGAGTTACATGAATTCGTCCCACTCAATCGTGAAATCCTTCCACCCATGCTTGAAGCGGTTATTATGTGTAATTCAAAGATCAACCTCGAACAAGTCGCGTGGAAAGTTGCATTTCATGAATGGGTAGAAGGATGAGTTCAGGATTGAATGGGACGAATTCATGTAACTCTGGGAACTTTTCAAGAAAGGATGAAAAATACGAAAACAGTAAAAGAACGTTAAATCTAAAAAGCGTTGAAAAATATATTAAAATATTGTAATCTTTCAGAAAGTTGCAACAAAATATTGTTTGTTTTATCTGAACGAAGATAATAATACTTATATTTCCGAGAATTTCACAATGTATGTAATCAGCATACATAAGTCGTAGTTTCGGTTGCTTCAGCTACGATATTTTAACACCAACACTTCATCATACATAAAGCCTTAACAAAGCCTCGGTTCCATGAACCTGCACTGCTCGCGAGCACTGTGTTCTGCTTCAGGCGTATACTATATCAGAAAATTATTTACAACACACGCGCACACACACACACACACATGGCAATATACACCCATTCTAGTGCTCTTCTACTGCCCCGATTCGGCATAGAGTTTACTTTCCATTACCGGTTTGCTATACAGCCAGCGATGAGTAGAGCGCGTTCAGCACACGACTCTCGTAATATAGTGTTTCGAATCTTATGACGAGTGGCGCTTTCAGACTTTGTTTGCGCTGTTCATGCGAAGCACCGAGAATCGCACCACGGCGTGCAGGCATCTTTCCGAAGGGAAGAAATGGTGGTGTGCGCCAAGACAAGTGAGATCACAGCACCGGGCTCACCTTTCGCACGGTGACGAAGATTAAGTTTCCCATCTGCACGGAACGAGCTGTTCGTTCGTGAAGGAGTGGGTTTAAGAAATAAGAGGTGAGATAGGAGAGAGAGAAGAAAAAAGCGCCCAGGGGGAAGATCTCTCGCATTGTGCGTCACGTTCTGCTATCAATTGCTTGCCGCTGTAAGAGGATGAGCTGTGCGTTCGGATTGCTCGAACACATCCGCTCACAACCGCCACCACCTTTCTCGCGCAGGGCAACCCTTTCATGCGAGACCGCTTCGGAGAGTGCTCGAGTGTCCTGTAAGGCCTGCTCGAACCGGTTGGAAGCACTTTTTTTGTGCTTTTTTCTGCTCCCATTACGACCGTACGTAACCGCATAACAATGATGCTAATGGTGGTGCGCTCGTGCTGCCCGATGGTAATGAGTGCGAATGTGGTTGATGGCGTGTGGTAGGCGTGTTTTGACCGCTGGCAAAACGCTTTTTCATTCTGGCAATCAATCACTCACCCGCAAAACTTCTTTATCCTGCCGGCCACCCACCCACCCACTAGGCGGAACGACAAACGGAAGCAAACAAAGAGCAAATGTTCGATAGGGGCCGGATAGACAAAATACCTGTGCTACGAGAAGTTTTGTCGAGTCGAGTTTGTCGGAGCAGAGCCGTGAGGGATCCGGGAGGGAAATGATGGACTATTTGACTTTCGTTCGCCCACCCATTCCCCACCCGTTGACCCCTAGAGCAGGGAGGGGAGGCTAGAGCACGACGCGGAGCTATGCTTCGAGGCAGGTTCGTATATAGGCATGCTGTGTGAGGTGAATGGAAGGCAGTCTCGCAGCAGGAAGCCGAGTTGTGCAGAAGAACGAGTCAAACCGGATGCTGGGAAAGTACACGAAAATAATAATAACAAGAACCACGCTACGGTGCACACACACACGCACGTGAAGGAGAGGAAAATAATTTGCACAAATTGGCCGTACCCAACCCCGTTGGTTGGCCGGGTTCTGTTTTGTCCCTCCCGGGTGGAGGATAAACAACAGCAAAAAAAGTTTTAATAGGATAGGCAGCCGTTTGCTCGCTTTAGCGTAACAAGTAGCGGGGCGTAGATTTGCAAAACCCGTATTTGTTTCTTTCCGTTTGTGGCCATTGGTTGTTATGATTTCAGGGGATTTAATTCGAATGTCGGATATTCGAGGTATTCGGCCAGATGTACGGGCAGCAGCAGCGTAGCGTAGCTACTACCTAAAGGGCCGGATTCTGACTAAAAGGGGACGTATCGAGCATCGCACCAGAAGATGATTCGGATGCGAAACAGATGCCGAATAAACTGAGCGTGATTTCGGTGGTGTGAGAATGAAATAATATTACTTTTCACCACATTATGAGAGAAATTCTGACGAAGAAAAAAAAAACTAGGGACTCTTCACACGTAATGCGCTTTGGAGGTGTTAATTTGGTTTTATAGTTGAAAGCACATTACGTACTTGGACGGTATCTCTAAGCTGTCAATTGTTATCGCAACATTTTTTGTTTGGCACGAGTGACGTTCAGAAACAACTGTCAAACTTTGTTGACTTTGGGACAATTGTTGCAAATGTGTTTTAAAGACTTGATCGTCCAATACATTTTGACAATTCTTCGTATGACAGCTCAATGTACATCATTTGTTTACAAATCCTAGTAGTAAAATGAAGATGACATCGCAGTAGTCATCGAAGCTTTCAAAGCAAGTTTACATTCAGCTGTCAATTTTGATTTGTCATTCATTTTTTTGAAAATTTCATCCAAAAGAACTTAATATTTGAGAAACTAACGTGCTATAAGCTCCAAGTTTGTTTTGTTTTGTATGATAGTTGCAGCATTGAGAAAGTGTCGCAAAGAGAGAAAGATTTTGTTTTTAGTTTCCTATGGGTTCTTAGTTTTGTTCAACTTTAAGGTCCTTCCTTAAAGATTCCTTTGTTAAGGCAAAGAGAATAGTTTCCACAGCTTTCGTTCTACTTTTGTTCAATCAGTATTAATTTATTCAGTTCAATCAGGTTTTGTTGAGCTAGTGAAAGTTCTATTGCTTATGCAAAATGGTCCATCGAAGGTTAATTTAACTTTCAGCATTACTAAACCAAATTTTCTTGAAAAACTGGTCATGAGAGAGATACATGAGGCAAGGAGCAGGAGTTGAGAAGACGAGTAGTAAAAACGGAAGCGGAAGGATGATAAGTAGAAACTGAAATTGAATAGCAACTTCTGCTGTATGTCATGCATAGATGAGCAGAAGCGGACGTGATCGGAACCGAGGTACCTATACCGGAACCAATACCATTAAACCCAAAATAAGAGAGCAAGAAAAGGACATCGTTTCTACTGGAAAGGATCGAGGCAATGAGTAATCATGTAGTTTGTTGAAATAATATACATAACATATACCAGAGATATGCGTTGAGATTTTAGGTTCTTTAATAATTCACATTCCAATGCTGGACATGTTTAAAAAAAACTATTTCAAATGTCAAATAGTTTTTTGCAATAGGGCCTGTATACTATGCAAAATGAACACTTAATATTTCTCAACCCAAATCCCTTATACAAATCCCCCGCTCTTATCAGTAATGCATCCTGCACGCTCCTGCATGGTCCATAAAATTCACCACCATCGGCTTCGATCACAAAGCGTGTCCAGCCCAACTGGAAGCGGTATGTGACCTATTTCTTTATCTCAGTCAATAAACCATCATCTCGCAGCGAAATGAAGTGCAACCAGGCCGTACCGCATGCTGTGCGGGAAATCATCGCTATTCCGGCCCCCACAAAAGGATTCAATCTATCCGTATCCGTAAGCCAACCTGACAGCCAACGGCTCGTAAAGAAAAGACTCATCTGGCGTAACTCCACTGGACGCAACTGTCGTGGTGACCTTTCATTCCAGCTAGATCGACCCGAAACCCATCCATCGCCGTACCCAAAGAATGTATCCATCCGTTCCCAGAATCCCTGGCTGAAGCGCCCGGGATTGAGCCGCAGCATGATGTATGGCTGTCGACGGAAGCGTCATCAGCCCTTGGCACTTACACGCACTTACACTCACACACTACAGCGCCTATCGACCTCCGCCGATAAAACGGCCCAGGCCGGGTCGGGCCATGTGAAATGCGATTTTCCTTTTCTTTGCGCAACCGAATTTTCGTCTTCGGGCACGTTGCAATTTGCTCGGGTCAAGTCCCGGCCGAAAGTGATTTGAATTTCAATCTCCACCGACACCTACCGACGTTCGGGGAGGGGTGAGCAACACTTGATCCGTGACCAATCGAGCGCGGCACAAAGGCGGGCTTCGCTCGGCCCGGACCGTCCACGACATGACACCGCTGTGAAGGCGCACAGCGGGGCCAGCCCGAGACGTGTGATTTGTTGCAGGGATATATGTTTGATGACTTCGACGTCATCGACATTCGAGCGGCGACACTTTTACGCCCACGCCACACGGTCAACACGGTTGCGTGTGCTGTAGGCTACGGTTTGGATGCGGGCCGTAGCCAAGAAATCGTAAGTGCCGTCTTGTTTGCTCGGCGTAGAGAGGAACCCAATAACTCAGTGTTTTCAAATCACAAGGCAGTGTTCGGGCGCGATGGGCTGGAAGAATCATTTTTCATCGGAAACCATACCAGTTGACAGCACCGGCAGCATCCATCAGTAGGCGGTGTGTATGGGGGATCACTTTGGGGATCCCCACTTTAGTGACATGTACACGATGGTTATGGAGCAAATTTTGAAAGGGCCTTTTTGAGCATGCACAATTCATTTGAAAATATCTATAACTTCATGTATGTTGTTCAAGCAAAAACCATTTCAAAACCATACATTATAAAAACTAAAAAATAGACGTGTATTCCGCATATCCATCCATGGCCTAGAGCTGTGGAAACAATGTCTGTATTTAAAGGTCTAGATATCGTTTAGTTTTTGGCTAAGCCTATTCGGACGTCCTTCTATTAAGTTTGCGTAGTTGCTTGACTCCACTTGACTCGATTGTATTGTATGAGAGATCCAATGCGACTAATAATTCAAAACATCATTATATGTTCAATTCTTAAGTCTAACTAAGACTTAATGTGCTTGTAAGTTGAAGGTATTCTTTGTATAGAGTAAGAGAGGCTATGTTTAGAGTAATTTTTACTCCATATTACTCTGTTTTAATATACTTATTTAAAAAAAAACTAAAGAATGCAATAAGGATAATCAACCTATAGAATTGCGTTTGCCAACTGTTGGGTATGGAAAATGAAATCAAAATGCCAACTCAAATGAAGTATAAAATCCACTCTCCAGACTATTTTTCCAAACATCGAAATGTATCAATTCGCTTCGGCTGTTTTTTTTTTTAATGTGATTCCTATAAGTCTTAATACAGACAATGCTGGTAGATAGGTTTTGTCTATAGTTTTAAAGGATTCGAATGGCAAAATGGCATTGAAATAACGTTGGAAACTGTCTGCAAATATCGCAAACGCTGGAGCCCGAAAACAATTATCTCAAAAACGAAACCACCAACACATTTTTGGCGTAATATATTGGTCGTCTCATTATTGTGAAAAGCAACACCGTTTGTGCGGCAGTACAACAACCTCAAGTGGAACAGGACATCATTATAAAAATGGTAAACATCCCTCCCTTCGGGTCACTTTAACGCACTTTGTTCAATTGAGCTGTAATTCAAACGATTGCACCGAAAGTGCCACCACAGTTCCACCGGGGTCGGTAATGGCGACACTTTCAAATGACGCCCTGCCATCCTGGCGAGATCATAATACACATCTCCCACTATCGGACCACGCGGAAGACTATCGCGGAAGAGGAACGAAATCGATCGATACTTTCGGACCGGACGGTGAGAGGACAATGCGGTACTGCTCCCCACTTCCAGCGGACACCACTTCCAGGAAACGGCATCTAATGGCTTCGCGTCGGTTTTAAAGTGCCATTTTGCTTTATGGAGTTTTGTTGTGAGCACGAGTGGAATCGAGAGCCTGCTTCATATAGTGTCTATTGCGCTGTGTTTTGCGTCCGTATCGTCTTCCACTTTATGGTTTTCTCGCTTCGATTCGCTTTTTACAATGTCGCGCGGACGCTGGTTCCAAACTTCTGTCCGTCTTGCGAACTGTACCGGGATTTAGGTAAGTTTTTTCATGCCAATCACCAATGACATTCGGAAGTTATTGGGAAACTGTCACAATAAAACACAATCTGAAAAATAAACTAACCTAAACGCAAGTATGTAATCGAATCTTGCAAGTAGCGCACTGCTACCTTCTTCAGATTTTCAACACATTTTTGGCGTAATATATTGGTCGTCTCATTATTGTGAAAAGCAACACCGTTTGTGCGGCAGTACAACAACCTCAAGTGGAACAGGACATCATTATAAAAATGGTAAACATCCCTCCCTTCGGGTCACTTTAACGCACTTTGTTCAATTGAGCTGTAATTCAAACGATTGCACCGAAAGTGCCACCACAGTTCCACCGGGGTCGGTAATGGCGACACTTTCAAATGACGCCCTGCCATCCTGGCGAGATCATAATACACATCTCCCACTATCGGACCACGCGGAAGACTATCGCGGAAGAGGAACGAAATCGATCGATACTTTCGGACCGGACGGTGAGAGGACAATGCGGTACTGCTCCCCACTTCCAGCGGACACCACTTCCAGGAAACGGCATCTAATGGCTTCGCGTCGGTTTTAAAGTGCCATTTTGCTTTATGGAGTTTTGTTGTGAGCACGAGTGGAATCGAGAGCCTGCTTCATATAGTGTCTATTGCGCTGTGTTTTGCGTCCGTATCGTCTTCCACTTTATGGTTTTCTCGCTTCGATTCGTTTTTTACAATGTCGCGCGGACGCTGGTTCCAAACTTCTGTCCGTTTTGCGAACTGTACCGGGATTTAGGTAAGTTTTTTCATGCCAATCACCAATGACATTCGGAAGTTATTGGGAAACTGTCACAATAAAACACAATCTGAAAAATAAACTAACCTAAACGCAAGTATGTAATCGAATCTTGCAAGTAGCGCACTGCTACCTTCTTCAGATTTTTATTAACTACCTTATTGAATTACTTTCAAACAACTCTTGCCCAATCGCTTTTTCATGTTTCCCGAACTACACAAGCGGAATCGGACCTTTTGAAAAAATAAACTAACCTAAACGCAAGTATGTAATCGAATCTTGCAAGTAGCGCACTGCTACCTTCTTCAGATTTTTATTAACTACCTTATTGAATTACTTTCAAACAACTCTTGCCCAATCGCTTTTTCATGTTTCCCGAACTACACAAGCGGAATCGGACCTTTTGATTTACTTTTTCAAGGGAAATTGTGAGCGTAAGTGAGTTAGACGTATACGCCCACAGCGATATCGCTAACAGATAAAACCTGTCGAGATACGTCGCAACTCCCACAAGGTTCGACGGTTGAGTCGACGGTATCTTGATCAAGATATCCTAATCACTTACCAATCACGTCAATTTCCCATCGTAAAGCGATCAAGCTGAAGAGTGTATTGTGGCGGAAACGATGGTCGACGTTGCCATAGTCTATGGTACATGTATGATGTTGTTTAAATTTAAGAGTATGTTCAAGTATCAACAAAATGAAGGGAATCCGTGGCACGAACTTTTCAACAGAAACCGTAGCTTATAGCTTAAGTAATTGTTATCATCGTAAAACATGCAGCACAACAACCTTTTTCGTATCGTCAAGAAGGTTTTCTATTGCTCCGCAATTATTTTTAACACATAGAACACTTTACTTGTTTTTCACTTAGATTATTAGTAAAGTGGAAATGGAATGACTGAATGTTAGCGATTTTTTTGCGTAAAACGGATTTTACAGCAAAAAAAGGATCAATTTTGAAAACACAGTTGTTTATACTTTTTATGCGTAAAGTACACAGTTTATTTTTAGCTTTTCACGTTTTCTATGATGCTCCAAACCATTTTTCTAGAATTTTTACCCTTTTTCACGCTTTCCAGAACCGGCGCAAGAACTTATCATCCAAAAACGTACATTGAAATCAGTTTTACCACATTTTTTTTCAGTTTAAGCGTGACCTTTTGAAAATGCCTTTCCAAACTTTTTCCATCTCCGTCACCAGATACAACTGGTTCGAAAAAAACAACCATCTTCACCTGTTTCTTCACGGTTGAAATAGTTCACTCTAGCGACAACGACCCTTGCACGCTGGGCATTCCATTCACTGCTGTGACTTTTCCATCCCAAGCGTGCCAACTTAATAAAAAGCATCAAGTATTCGAAGACTTCTTAGTCCACCTTTCGCTAAGTGGACTACCCAAAACGAAGTCTAAAAATGCTCTCACCTACAGGCCGTTGACCGGAGCGCAGATGAAAGCGCAAGCGAATCAAATACACGTTTCCATCGCGAGCAGTACAAAGCCGAAGGGATATTTGGAAGGCAAGAAAAATGGTTGTTTCTTTTCAGGACTTTATTTCATTCAAAGCATGCTCAGTTCCACCACACCGGCGGCGAACGTTTAGGGCGTTTGAGTTTGTTTGAAGCTTAATGGGGAAAAACAGCCAACACATTCTTATAAATTGTGCCAACACAATCTTATAATTCCCCCCCCCCCCCCAATAAACCATCATCTCGCAGCGAAATGAAGTGCAACCAGGCCGTACCGCATGCTGTGCGGGAAATCATCGCTATTCCGGCCCCCACAAAAGGATTCAATCTATCCGTATCCGTAAGCCAACCTGACAGCCAACGGCTCGTAAAGAAAAGACTCATCTGGCGTAACTCCACTGGACGCAACTGTCGTGGTGACCTTTCATTCCAGCTAGATCGACCCGAAACCCATCCATCGCCGTACCCAAAGAATGTATCCATCCGTTCCCAGAATCCCTGGCTGAAGCGCCCGGGATTGAGCCGCAGCATGATGTATGGCTGTCGACGGAAGCATCATCAGCCCTTGGCACTTACACGCACTTACACTCGCACACTTCAGCGCCTATCGACCTACGCCGATAAAACGGCCCAGGCCGGGTTGGGCCATGTGAAATGCGATTTTCCTTTTCTTTGCGCAACCGAATTTTCGTCTTCGGGCACGTTGCAATTTGCTCGGGTCAAGTCCCGGCCGAAAGTGATTTGAATTTCAATCTCCACCGACACCTACCGACGTTCGGGGAGGGGTGAGCAACACTTGATCCGTGACCAATCGAGCGCGGCACAAAGGCGGGCTTCACTCGGCCCGGACCGTCCACGACATGACACCGCTGTGATGGCGCACAGCGGGCCCAGCCCGAGACGTGTGATTTGTTGCAGGGATATATGTTTGATGACTTCGACGTCATCGACATTCGAGCGGCGACACTTTTACGCCCACGCCACACGGTCAACACGGTTGCGTGTGCTGTAGGCTACGGTTTGGATGCGGGCCGAATCCAAGAAATCGTAAGTGCCGTCTTGTTTGCTCGGCGTAGAGAGGAACCCAATAACTCAGTGTTTTCAAATCACAAGGCAGTGTTCGGGCGCGATGGGCTGGAAGAATCATTTTTCATCGGAAACCATACCAGTTGACAGCACCGGCAGCATCCATCAGTAGGCGGTGAGTATGGGTGTCACTTTGGGGATCACTTTAGTGACATGTACACGATGGTTATGGAGCAAATTTTGAAAGGGCTTTTTTTGAGCATGGCTGTCATGTTATTCACATTTAAACGGTTACACAATTCATTTGAAAATATCTATAACTTCATGTATGTTGTTCAAGCAAAAACCATTTCAAAACCATACATTATAAAAACTAAAAATAGACGTGTATTCCGCATATCCATCCATGGCCTAGAGCTGTGGAAACAATGTCTGTATTTAAAGGTCTAGATATCGTTTAGTTTTTGGCTAAGCCTATTCGGACGTCCTTCTTCCTGCGCTCCGAGTTTTTTACGAGGTCTAGGAATACTATTAGCCTTCAGACAAAACTGTGGACAAACATGGCGGCTTTAGCTATGGAGTTTAGCTATTAAGTAGCACACTAGCAAAGATCTTAAAATCCAGTAGAAAACTTAGCGATTAAGTTTAAGTTTTGTGCGCTCTTCTATTAAGTTTGCGTAGTTGCTTGACTCCACTTGACTCGATTGTATTGTATTGTATGAGAGATCCAATGCGACTAATAATTCAAAACATCATTATATGTTCAATTTTTAAGTCTAACTAAGACTTAATGTGCTTGTAAGTTGAAGGTATTCTTTGTATAGACTAAGAGAGGCTATGTTTAGAGTAATTTTTAATCCATATTACTCTGTTTTAATATACTTATTTAAAAAAAACTAAAGAATGCAATAAGGATAATCAACCTATAGAATTGCGTTTGCCAACTGTTGGGTAAGGAAAATGAAATCAAAATGCCAACTCAAATGAAGTATAAAATCCACTCTCCAGACTATTTTTCCAAACATCGAAGTGTATCAATTCGCTTCGGCTGTTTTTTTAATGTGATTCCTCTAAGTCTTAATACAGACAATGCTGGTAGATAGGTTTCGTCTATAGTTTTATAGGATTCGAGATGTTATAAGAAGTATAAAAACAAGGCTCTTAATTGCGTATTGCAAAAACTATCACGTTTCATCTTTATCTTCAGCTTGTCTTTGAGAAATTGCATTGAAATAACGTTGGAAACTGTCTGCAAATATCGCAAACGCTGGAGCCCGAAAACAATTATCTCAAAAACGAAACCACCAACACATTTTTGGCGTAATATATTGGTCGTCTCATTATTGTGAAAAGCAACACCGTTTGTGCGGCAGTACAACAACCTCAAGTGGAACAGGACATCATTATAAAAATGGTAAACATCCCTCCCTTCGGGTCACTTTAACGCACTTTGTTCAATTGAGCTGTAATTCAAACGATTGCACCGAAAGTGCCACCACAGTTCCACCGGGGTCGGTAATGGCGACACTTTCAAATGACGCCCTGCCATCCTGGCGAGATCATAATACACATCTTCCACTATCGGACCACGCAAGACTATCGCGGAAGAGGAACGAAATCGATCGATACTTTCGGTCTGGACGGTGAGAGGACAATGCGGTACTGCTCCCCACTTCCAGCGGACACCACTTCCAGGAAGCGGCATCTAATGGCTTCGCGTCGGTTTTAAAGTGCCATTTTGCTTTATGGAGTTTTGTTGTGAGCACGAGTGGAATCGAGAGCCTGCTTCATATAGTGTCTATTGCGCTGTGTTTTGCGTCCGTATCGTCTTCCACTTTATGGTTTTCTCGCTTCGATTCGCTTTTTACAATGTCGCGCGGACGCTGGTTCCAAACTTCTGTCCGTCTTGCGAACTGTACCGGGATTTAGGTAAGTTTTTCATGCCAATCACCAATGACATTCGGAAGTTATTGGGAAACTGTCACAATAAAACACAATCTGAAAAATAAACTAACCTAAACGCAAGTATGTAATCGAATCTTGCAAGTAGCGCACTGCTACCTTATCCAGATTTTTATTAACTACGTTATTGAATTACTTTCAAACAACTCTTGCCCAATCGCTTTTTCATGTTTCCCGAACTACACAAGCGGAATCGGACCTTTTGATTTACTTTTTCAAGGGAAATTGTGAGCGTAAGTGAGTTAGACGTATACGCCCACAGCGATATCGCTAACAGATAAAACCTGTCGAGATACGTCGCAACTCCCACAAGGTTCGACGGTTGAGTCGACGGTATCTTGATCAAGATATCCTAATCACTTACCAATCACGTCAATTTCCCATCGTAAAGCGATCAAGCTGAAGAGTGTATTGTGGCGGAAACGATGGTCGACGTTGCCATAGTCTATGGTACATGTATGATGTTGTTTAAATTTAAGAGTATGTTCAAGTATCAACAAAATGAAGGGAATCCGTGGCACGAACTTTTCAACAGAAACCGTAGCTTATAGCTTAAGTAATTGTTATCATCGTAAAACATGCAGCACAACAACCTTTTTCGTATCGTCAAGAAGGTTTTCTATTGCTCCGCAATTATTTTTAACACATAGAACACTTTACTTGTTTTTCACTTAGATTATTAGTAAAGTGGAAATGGAATGACTGAATGTTAGCGATTTTTTTGCGTAAAACGGATTTTACAGCAAAAAAAGGATCAATTTTGAAAACACAGTTGTTTATACTTTTTATGCGTAAAGTACACAGTTTATTTTTAGCTTTTCACGTTTTCTATGATGCTCCAAACCATTTTTCTAGAATTTTTACCCTTTTTCACGCTTTCCAGAACCGGCGCAAGAACTTATCATCCAAAAACGTACATTGAAATCAGTTTTACCACATTTTTTTTCAGTTTAAGCGTGACCTTTTGAAAATGCCTTTCCAAACTTTTTCCATCTCCGTCACCAGATACAACTGGTTCGAAAAAAACAACCATCTTCACCTGTTTCTTCACGGTTGAAATAGTTCACTCTAGCGACAACGACCCTTGCACGCTGGGCATTCCATTCACTGCTGTGACTTTTCCATCCCAAGCGTGCCAACTTAATAAAAAGCATCAAGTATTCGAAGACTTCTTAGTCCACCTTTCGCTAAGTGGACTACCCAAAACGAAGTCTAAAAATGCTCTCACCTACAGGCCGTTGACCGGAGCGCAGATGAAAGCGCAAGCGAATCAAATACACGTTTCCATCGCGAGCAGTACAAAGCCGAAGGGATATTTGGAAGGCAAGAAAAATGGTTGTTTCTTTTCAGGACTTTATTTCATTCAAAGCATGCTCAGTTCCACCACACCGGCGGCGAACGTTTAGGGCGTTTGAGTTTGTTTGAAGCTTAATGGGGAAAAACAGCCAACACATTCTTATAAATTGTGCCAACACAATCTTATAATTCCCCCCCCCCCCCAAAAGGCGCATAATCCGTGCCGGATAAACCCCAACGGGAGCGGGACAGCAAACGCTGCAACCGTTCCGTTTCTCGGCTGCCGGCTACCCAGTTGTAATGAAGTCCTAATCATGTCATTCACCGTACCTAAACGAGCCCGGCCCGGTAGTAAAGCGTTTGTTTCACCTCATTTTATGGTCCGCACGCACGGCGAAAGCTGATCGGACCGCCGGCTTAGAAGCGGACGCGGAATATCTTAGGAAAATGGAAACAAAATAGAGAAGCAGCGGGATGAGAAGTTGCGCTACGACGGTACACGGTACAGGGCAAACAACGTTCTTTTTCTTCCAGCTCTCTCGGCCGGAATTTGGCAAACGTCGATCCGTGAAGGAAAAGTTAACTCTCCGGTCGGCTGGTTCCGCAACCGTGCCGCAAACTTAATGAAGGGTTTTTGTCGTGTGGAGATTTCGGCTTGACCCGGAATTTTTGTCCTCTCCGCGAAGCATGTTTGCGCACGACAAATGGCTCAACCCGGGCGACACCGAAACGAGGCGACTCTTTGCTACTCAATCGCAGCCATTTCCGGGTGGCCCAACATGAAAAGGATCGGGTTGTCGGGATGAAATTCTTTTCCGGGGCTCGGAATGGGTCACCGGAAGCAAATCGTCGCTTGATGCACGTTTAATTGATCCGGTTCCTTTGAAGCCAGTAGAAGCTGCCGGTGTGTGACATTCAAAACTTTCGTCGAACGTTTTGCACCTCGTTCGTTCGTGGGAGCCTTTTTTGCTTCCTTCCTTGTGCGTCTATGGAGAACTTTCCGTTACTTTCCGTTAATCCTTTCACCCGGATCCAACCGAGCGTGTTGAAGCGAAAAATGAGATGAGGGTTGGTTAACATTTTTTCTAGCATTTTATAATGTTTTAATAAGTATGATTTACGAGAGTATTGGAAAGCAAGGACGAGTAAAGCAGGACATTGAGTTTATCCTTTCGTATCGATTCGTACGCTATTCAGATAAATGGTGCTTCAACTATGTACGTCCGAGCGGAAAACGAGATTATTATTACTTTTATGCTACTTACAACATAATGCATTTTGGATTGACTTTTGCTATAATAATTGAGGTAACACCTAATAACTCCGTAAACTAATTTGTCCATTAGTCGACGCTTAGTTTATAATACTTCTATGTCAAAACAAAACACAATTTCTCGGCGCGGATTGGATTTGATTGGTTTATGGCAATTTTCTTGTGCCGTAGACCATGGAAATACCGTGGAAATGAGACGGCTTTAATATCTATGTGTCTCATTGTTTTGTTGCTTATTTTTTATTTTTCTTCCCTCCGGTCCTGCAATTATTTTCTTTCCTTTCTTCCCTTTCTCCTACTGCACATCCCATTGAGCCTATCTTTTCGGATGTAAGTAATTTTGTATGTGTTTTTTTTCTCTGTTTTTTTCTTTCCTGTCGTTATTCCAATTATGTTAGTTCTAAATACACAGTTTGTTTGTTTTAAGGTTTAGCTTTAAGTTTTCTGTGTGTTAAGCCTGTTG
>KZ072995.1:80362-91592 GCA_002091845.1 Anopheles cracens
GGTAGGTTGGTGTAATACTTTCGATATGATCTGTACCTCACGCAGCGTTGCTTCAATTCTAGTGACTAGATGGGCAATAATTAGCTGAGAAGGGAACTGGATTGAGCATAGAATCCAGGCAGGCGGCGACTGTGTCATTCTAAGTTACACCGGAGACACCGCCGGGTGAAGCAGACCGTTAAACTAACGGTTGTCGATGCAACAACGGTGACGCCATCGTCATTATGCGTTTGGATGCGTTCTGTGCCGGTTCCCGATGCATCTTGTGTCACTTGCACCGGAGCGCCGTTCCGTCTTATGCAGATCGCGCAAATATGTTATTACTCCAGATTCCTCAAGCACAGCTGAGTGCGGGAAGTGTGTGTGTGAGTGTGCTCATGGTTGGGGATCGTCACAGCGCTAACTGTGTAATGCATCCACTTCCGGACAATGAACCACACTTATTCCCCGGCGCCGGAGAGAACAGTTGTACTTATTCATTTAACAAAAAAAAAGAAACACTCAGAGAGGGCTGACTCATATGTCGGTGCTCATTTGGGTGTTTTACCATTTCATTTGTTTGTTGTTGATGGTGTCGCTAATTAGGCACACGAAGATTTACATTTTTAACGTACCTCTGATGTCATTTTAGAGGCCGGTGATCTTGTACAAATCCTACATTTACCATTTGCACGACCAGTGAATGAAGATGACATCAGCTCTTCCTCCCCGGGCTGTGTTGCTGCATCCTTCGGGCATCGTTTCGCCGTTAATCGATGAAGTCATGCCTGAATGTGCATCGTCTTGATTGACCGCTTTATCAAAAACATCGTTAACCTTGCACAGCGCAGGGTCGATCATGTGTGAAATTTGAAAAATATTTGTTATGAATAGTTTTTAATCGCAAGAATGATGATCGATGGACGATGAGATTCTTCGAAAACGAAGAAATTGGTGTTGTTCACAATATTTTAGACCCTGAAAACAGCACTTCTTTGTTAAGTACTTGTCTGTACCCGGCGATATTCTGTTTATGTGTCATAATATAGGAATGGATGATAAAAACACAACATCATCAATTGCAAACAACACGGCAATCATTTCTGCATGATTGCCGGGGAGAAAATAAATCAAGATATATTAAAATATTAAATATTCGTACAGTTTGAGTACGTATATGTAGCAAGCTCAATTGCATCAAAAAATACTTTAAAATCATAAGAATTGAACGAGAAATTATATAAACAAATTTTGTGTTCATGTTATTCAATTATCTCTTACTATGTCTAGAATTTTTGAGATTACAATAAGGTGTATTGTTGAGGTAAAGAAAAACAAAAAAAACTACACGTTTTATTCCTATATAAGCATGAGAGGCGCAACGTGATTTTTAAACATGAAAATCGCGATCTTATTTGGATTCACTTGACTCCATCGCTTCTCGTCGTCTCCAGATCGGAAGGGATGTATTTTCGCTGATTGTCGCCTTACTGAAATTACAACCTCAGCTTTGCTCACCACTGTTGATCGATTTTCAAATTAGCCTTTTAAATGAGCGTGCCGTATTGTTGTCAAGCAAGCGCTGCCGGGGCGTTCTGGCACGCGTTCAGCACTGTGTGGCATGTGCTGGGGCTTAGAATCCTCCCCCTTGCCCTTCCCATCCCCAAACGGTCAGCTGATCGTACACGAGGGGCTAGATAACGTGTAGCCCCGGTGTGTGTCACCGTGTCGTTGCACAATTTCTCGTGTCTTTTCAGTGTCATTAGGCGTGCATCGTTTGCATCATACGTACGCACTTAGCGAGTTAGCGCTGCAGGTCCAGGCCGTTGTTGTTTTTTACTGCCGCCTGTCCTCATGCAAATGCAACGTTGCATAAATCGCGCGCAGCAGCACCGGGGCAGCCGGGCGAAATGGTTTTAGCACGACTCGACTGCTCACCGGCGATGGACCGTGGTGTGAAACGATCGATTGCGGTTTGGTCGTGCCACCACGAACTGCAGGTAGTACGCGTCCTTGGGGTGGTTGTATAAAAAAAAAACGGTCGCATCATCCATCAAGGTCGCATCGGTCTCAGCTGGGTGGAATTTTCGATCCGAAAAATCACTCAATTTCATCATGCCGCGCGTCGACGGCCAGCCGGGGGTTGGGCGAACGTCAAATGCATAATCACATGATTCATCATAATCGGCGTTTCTGTTTATGTACCTGCGGCCCGGGAGCATTGGCTTCTTTCATCGCTGTTTTGCTTTCGGTCAGGGAGCAATTTTATGCAAATTTTTTGTCCGGCACTGCTGCCTGCTTTGCCTGCTGTTTTGTTGCCTGACCTTGAAGGGTGAAGAGTTCTCGTTCTGCCGATTGCGGTCGCGCCTCGCAGCCTCGTAGGGAAGATGGAAGGGACCTTCGGTTTTTTTGCTGATGACGATGATCTAAAAAAGGGTGGAATAAAATTGGGATGTTGGGTATGTGGCGACAGGAAAAGCATATGGTGAGGGACGAGCGTTTACGGGAAGAAGTGATTTATATTTAACGATCTATTTCACTCTTTCTCGTATTCGGTTTTTAACTGGTTTCTCTCAAATTAAAAAAAAAATCGGCTACAAAAGCATAGAATGCTAATAATATTATTTTTATATTAATAATATAATAATAATATTAAATGTAAATGGATTATGTTATTGTTGGAAAATCTATACAAATGAAAATTATAAAAAAATATAAAAAAAATTGAAAAATTATAAATAAAAGAACGGCTGCTCGAAAGGTTCGCAATGATAGCATTTGCTAAAATAGTTACCAGTTTTTTTGTGCTAGAAAAAGTAGCGTTTTGTTGTTATTCGTGGCACTCACTAATCTGCTGGAAATAAGACGTGCTAAGAGCGCTTTTCAAAAGCGCCATTTTAACAAAAAAAAAAAATCAACAATACAGTCCATGTACTTTATCATTTACAGCAAAAACTGTATTTCAAACATTTTTTTCAAATACAAAAAAAAACGCTGCTTTTGGAGCCTTGCTTTCGCTCTGATAAATTTCCGTAGTGTTTTTAGCATGTCTAATTGTCTTCAACAAGCCCGCACGTGCGATATTTTCATACTGGAAAAGGTCATCAACGACGGAGCAGAAGTGGGGTTTATACTTTTTAAAAATATTTCCCTTCGCTGCTCTCATTGCGCTTCGCTTCAACAACGCTCTCGGATTCGTTTGAGAGTCGCACAAACAAACTTAATTGCCCTCGAGCCGCAAGATCATCCAGCACACACTGCGAAGCAGCGAAACAACGCCATGTAATTAAATCGTTTTCGGGTTTTATGCTAGCGCTCCGTTTTCTTCTAACACGGGGTCGGTCCCCCACGTTGTGTGGCTTCTCTGGGTGGATTTTTGTTGTTGTTAATTTTATTTCATCAAATAATCTGTTGCTGGTCAGAGGAGAAGAAAATACGACTAGAAGAGAGAGAGAGGGTCGAGGATCGAGTGTTTTTTGGGGAGAGTGTGTTACTTGTTTTTCTTCCTCTGAGGAACGAATCTTTTTGTAAACCTAATAAGTGTTGCATAGTGACTTACAATAAATTAACTGCCTCATCAAGTATTTTTCAAGCAACATCTTTTGAATGTGGTGATTAAAACATCTTCGGCACGATATGCTTTGTTGTGTGAAAAACTGCTCTGTAAAAAATACTTTCACACAGCATGTACAGCGTATGCTGAAAAGTAAGAGTGCAAAAAAAACCTGACCACTGCTTTGCAAAAGTGATCGGCGGCCTGATCAGGTGTAATTGGGGCCTTTTTCATCCGCGGCTCTATTGTGGATGCGTCGGGAACGGTGGCCCCACACGCCCTCGGCGTAAGGTTGACGACGCCTCTTTCGCACCCGCAGCAGACGACGGACGAATCTTGCTGAATCTTCACTAAAATGAAGTGCCAGTCCGGGGTGTTGTGGGTCATGTGCGGATGGGTGGCTAGGGTTTTTGTTTTGTTTTTAGGCGTTCTTCAAGCGATCCCGAGAAAGCTGGCAAGCAACAAGGAATATTCATTCACCCTGCAACGGGGGAAGAAGCCTTATTTGATTATCTATTGCACTGCGCAGCTCGTAAAGTCGCTTGACGAACGATCAGTGCCAGTGTCAGATGTTTGTGCCCCCGTGAGAAAGACCGGCCCGCAATGTGTTTCGTATTTCGCAGCTTTTTCGGGGTGGTTATATGGACGGCTAGCATTTCCTATCGGGTTTTGTGTATTTTTGGAATGAGCGAAACTTTTTCCGCCACAAGCTTTTGCGATGTTGTTGCATAATTTGATCCGTTGGCGATATCATCGAAGGCACCGGTGGAAGTGGTGGGATATTGGGTGCATTAGTCGGGATGGGAATAAATTAGCATCAATTCATTTTGAAAATGGCTGCCACCTCAGCCCAGACCGACAGATTGTTTATATGTTTGTTTGAAAAGCGTATTAAACACAAGTGCTTGTCCGTTTTCAAATGATTAGTAAAAGTGAGACGTTGAATAATGTTGAGATGTTTCGAATACAGTAAAATCACCCAAAGATGGAACCCGAATAGGACAGATATCTTTAGTTTTCTTTCCTACTTAGGAAGCTAACGAATCTAGGTATATAAAGAGCATGTGAGCGTGGTAGAGAGATATTTATTTATTTATTCCTTCTTTTGGAGCCAAACATATTAGGGCCTATTATGAAACTCAAACGGAAGAGTCTAACAGAAAAGACGAATTTTCAGAGCACTGTAGTTTCAAACATAATGCAAAACAAAAAACCAAATATGAATTTTATCATGATTAAGCATTCTATCAAACTTGTCTCAATCACTCAAATTTGTTAAAAATACCTAACATCAGTTATTTTCCGTTTTAATGTATAGGTTTTGTTAGAGACTTTTCCGTTTGAGTTTTTCGTTGTTGGAGGTATTGTCCGTAGTGTTATTAATAACATTCAGATCAAAATGATCATAAGATGCAAAGAATTGACTTAAATTCAAGAGAACTCCAATGATTGACATTGATCCATAATTAACTGCAAAGGCTATGTCAATCCAAACGGAACGAATCTTTTTGTAAACCTAATAAGTGTTGCATAGTGACTTACAATAAATTAACTGCCTCATCAAGTATTTTTCAAGAAAAATACGACTAGAAGAGAGAGAGAGGGTCGAGGATCGAGTGTTTTTTGGGGAGAGTGTGTTACTTGTTTTTCTTCCTCTGTGCAGCGCATTTGGTCTAAACGTCCACCCGAAGTGACGAGTTTTTTTTTCCTACTTCATTTAAACAGTCCTTGCACCTGAGCTGCTTGTGTCAAACAAACCTCCCCGAAGCCACCGGATTTAGTGGGCCTAGGTGACCTTCCGGGGAGGTTGTGTTTTGTGGATGCGTCGGGAACGGTGGCCCCACACGCCCTCGGCGTAAGGTTGACGACGCCTCTTTCGCACCCGCAGCAGACGACAAAAATCGGCTACAAAAGCATAGAATGCTAATAATATTATTTTTATATTAATAATATAATAATAATATTAAATGTAAATGGATTATGTTATTGTTGGAAAATCTATACAAATGAAAATTATAAAAAAATATAAAAAAAATTGAAAAATTATAAATAAAAGAACGGCTGCTCGAAAGGTTCGCAATGATAGCATTTGCTAAAATAGTTACCAGTTTTTTTGTGCTAGAAAAAGTAGCGTTTTGTTGTTATTCGTGGCACTCACTAATCTGCTGGAAATAAGACGTGCTAAGAGCGCTTTTCAAAAGCGCCATTTTAACAAAAAAAAAAACTCGAAAGGTTCGCAATGATAGCATTTGCTAAAATAGTTACCAGTTTTTTTGTGCTAGAAAAAGTAGCGTTTTGTTGTTATTCGTGGCACTCACTAATCTGCTGGAAATAAGACGTGCTAAGAGCGCTTTTCAAAAGCGCCATTTTAACAAAAAAAAAATCAACAATACAGTCCATGTACTTTATCATTTACAGCAAAAACTGTATTTCAAACATTTTTTTCAAATACAAAAAAAAACGCTGCTTTTGGAGCCTTGCTTTTGCGCTGATAAATTTCCGTAGTGTTTTTAGCATGTCTAATTGTCTTCAACAAGCCCGCACGTGCGATATTTTCATACTGGAAAAGGTCATCAACGACGGAGCAGAAGTGGGGTTTATACTTTTTAAAAATATTTCCCTTCGCTGCTCTCATTGCGCTTCGCTTCAACAACGCTCTCGGATTCGTTTGAGAGTCGCACAAACAAACTTAATTGCCCTCGAGCCGCAAGATCATCCAGCACACACTGCGAAGCAGCGAAACAACGCCATGTAATTAAATCGTTTTCGGGTTTTATGCTAGCGCTCCGTTTTCTTCTAACACGGGGTCGGTCCCCCACGTTGTGTGGCTTCTCTGGGTGGATTTTTGTTGTTGTTAATTTTATTTCATCAAATAATCTGTTGCTGGTCAGAGGAGAAGAAAATACGACTAGAAGAGAGAGAGAGGGTCGAGGATCGAGTGTTTTTTGGGGAGAGTGTGTTACTTGTTTTTCTTCCTCTGGGCAGCGCATTTGGTCTAAACGTCCACCCGCAGTGACGAGTGACGAGTTTTTTTTTCCTACTTCATTTAAACAGTCCTTGCACCTGAGCTGCTTGTGTCAAACAAACCTCCCCGAAGCCACCGGATTTAGTGGGCCTAGGTGACCTTCCGGGGAGGTTGTGTTTTGTGGATGCGTCGGGAACGGTGGCCCCACACGCCCTCGGCGTAAGGTTGACGACGCCTCTTTCGCACCCGCAGCAGACGACGGACGAATCTTGCTGAATCTTCACTAAAATGAAGTGCCAGTCCGGGGTGTTGTGGGTCATGTGCGGATGGGTGGCTAGGGTTTTTGTTTTGTTTTTAGGCGTTCTTCAAGCGATCCCGAGAAAGCTGGCAAGCAACAAGGAATATTCATTCACCCTGCAACGGGGGAAGAAGCCTTATTTGATTATCTATTGCACTGCGCACAGATCCGAGCGAACGCGCGAGTCACGCTGGGGGTTTTGTGGTGGCAGGCGTTTTTTTTTTGGCCACTGCCTCTTCTTCGGCTCCCATTCTCCACGTCCCAGAGGCGATTGTTGTGCGATTGTTCGGATAAACAATTTACGCGCCCAGCACACGATGGTGGGGACACACATCCTTGCACGGGGTGTTCCCTTCACGAAAACGGAGATTGCGTGGCATAGTGGGCTTTTGCGGGCACAATTCTCTCAATCGAAAAGAACTGAGAGCAAGCAGTTTCATCCGTACCGGGATGGGTTTAAGATCCGATATCGTATGGGGTTGTTTTTGAGCAAATAAAATTAACACACTTAGCGCGCAACGCCTCGGTGTGTATGTCGAATATCAATTTCACTTTATTGGAAGTGAGAAAACAAACAGACAACAACAGCAGGGGTGAAGCTGCTTGTGCTGGCTCATCTGAGTAAACATAAATAATGAAATACTACCATTTAAAGGATTCTTGCGCCGATACGTATGTTATTTTTTTATCCTTCCGTGACATTTATGCCTTGAATCGCGCTGTGATTAAGTTTGGAATCATGAAAATATTGGATATTTTATTTAAAATAACCCCACTTTTACCGGAGAAGGTGGCGGAAGAAAACTGAAGGGGAGATTGGCTCGCGTAAACCGGTTTCTACTTGAGATTTAGTGATTTCTTCCCTCCAACACTCGTTCCACGTCCCATCGTCTTCATTCCTTGGCCATCTTTTGTAAACCGATCTGAGGCAATCAAGTGGAAACACGAAATCTGCTGGAACGGCTCCGGACACCAGGTTGAGCGTGAAGATGAGCGTGGTGAAGATCTGGTTGGTGAAATAAATTGCCTGTCAGAGTGTCCTTCTGAAGGTCAGCGCGGCTAACGTTGAGATTTCAAGAAAATCGGGATTGTTTTTGCTTCATCCAAAAAGTTCGACCCTGAAAGGTCCACCACTTGATGCGCCGCGCGCATTTTCGGGGTTATCGTAAGCGCAGTAAAAAGGATTTTTTTTTTGGCCACTGCCTCTTCTTCGGCTCCCATTCTCCACGTCCCAGAGGCGATTGTTGTGCGATTGTTCGGATAAACAATTTACGCGCCCAGCACACGATGGTGGGGACACACATCCTTGCACGGGGTGTTCCCTTCACGAAAACGGAGATTGCGTGGCATAGTGGGCTTTTGCGGGCACAATTCTCTCAATCGAAAAGAACTGAGAGCAAGCAGTTTCATCCGTACCGGGATGGGTTTAAGATCCGATATCGTATGGGGTTGTTTTTGAGCAAATAAAATTAACACACTTAGCGCGCAACGCCTCGGTGTGTATGTCGAATATCAATTTCACTTTATTGGAAGTGAGAAAACAAACAGACAACAACAGCAGGGGTGAAGCTGCTTGTGCTGGCTCATCTGAGTAAACATAAATAATGAAATATAAAAAAAACCTGACCACTGCTTTGCAAAAGTGATCGGCGGCCTGATCAGGTGTAATTGGGGCCTTTTTCATCCGCGGCTCTCCATTAAATTTTGCCCGAACACGTCACAAACGCATTGGCGCTGCCGACGACAGCGGGCCGAGTGCGACAGTTGGGTGAAGCGGCCCAGAGCACAGCGACCTTACCCGCCGTGTTCCATTGCCCACGACACACCTGTGTGGCGAAAAAGAAAACAATCAAAAACAATATAATAAAAAATAAAACACGCACATCTGGACAGCGGATTTATGTTGAGCGGTGTGGCCGTAAAAAAAACTCCAAAAAGTTCGACCCTGAAAGGTCCACCACTTGATGCGCCGCGCGCATTTTCGGGGTTATCGTAAGCGCAGTAAAAAGGGGATATTGTATCAAGTTGGTTTTTCTGTACATTAAATTTGCCGGATCTTGTGCACTCGAACAGGTGATCTTAGAAAAAACAATTTGTTTTGACATTGCTGTGATGATCTAGAACTTCTTAAACAGAAAATTAATCATTCTATAGACGCAATTATTCCAATAACTCAATAACTGGATATAGACAATCAGTAGGGTGTTGGTTTAGGTCTTCAAGAGTATGAAGTAAATTTGAAAAACAGGTGAAACAGGTGAAAAGAAGAAAAATGAAGTGAAGTTGTGAAGTTGAAATGAGCTGGCTTTACTTCTCCAAACTAATGTATCTGCTTCGAATATCCTTTATGCGTCATCCATATCTATGGATCTATGGATAAAAATATGAGATGATCAGTCTTACAGATAACAAAGAGCGTTATCATTGTTATAATGCTGTTCTCTTTTAACGTTATTTTGAAACATTGGCGCGGACTTCCTGCGTACATGTTTGATGGATGTGAATCAGTGTCTGCACTTCGCGAGAGAAAAGATAAACCTGCGTGTGACCCCGAAGCGCACCTGGCAGTGACGATGAGGTGCGATGATCTATTCGTCCACCTCATGATGGTCACACAACGTTCATTGCCACTCGCGTATCTTGCAATCGGACCACCGCTCTGTGACCGATGTGGCGCCTGGGATATGTGAGGAAGTTGAAGGAATAAATAAATATGTTTACCGGAGGGGAGGGAACTTCAAGAGATTTCCACCACCGACGGGGCTGTGACTTGAATTTTTAATGTGAAACGTGCGGACCTTCGGTGAACTTACCTCTGCCCCATCGTGTCCACATTCAAGGTCGACCGAAGTGACGAAGTTCAACGTTGTGGATCCGGACTGGCAGCGCTACCTGTCTGACGGAGGCGGTGTTGCACCCAAATTAAAATCCGCAATTTATGATCTGGTTTTCTTTTCACCCGCACGTATGTGTGTGTGTGTGTGTGTGTGTGATGCGTCGTGTGCAGCGATGCGGGGCATACAGGTGTAATATGGTTTCTAGCACGGGGGCTGAGCCCCCGGTTTGGGTTGCATAATCTAGGGTACCGCCCGAGACGGAGCTAGTTTAACTGGTGATTCGCTAATGAATGGTGTAGGTGAAGGACCCGTGACGGCGCTTGAGCGGTGGGAGATGAGATTACCTTGCATAACCTAACTTAACCGAGCGCTGCTTAGGAGTTAGCGAAGATGATCTGTGTCAAGAAGCCGGCAGAAGTTCTCGGCATGATGATCGCCAGCCAAGCCAGGCCAGGGATGACTGGGTTCGAGGTGTGACCTCTCTTCACTTCGGTTCGTTTTGTGTGGTAGAGCCCAGCAGCGCGGTTGGCTGCATGATGGACGACGGCGGTCGAGGATCGAGTTTTTATTGATCCATTGTTCGCCGCGCGAAGTACATCCGGGGCGCGCCACACGGGTGTTGATTGGTGGAACAAATCAACGAACACCCCTTTCGGCATCGCGTCGTTGGGAGTCGTCGTTTCCATCAAACCGGAGCAGCAAACAGGGTTTCGCAAACTAACCGCGGCAGCGGTTTTTGGTTTGGATGTTTGAATTTCAGATCGGGAGCTTCCGGCGCAAGAATTAAAACTTAACTCACCATGCGGGACTTGCGGCCGCCGTTGGAAAGAGACCGTTAACGGAGCAAAACCTTTGGACGTGGAGGTTGTGTTTGTTTTTTTTGTTGTTGATGCAGGTTTTTGGTTCAAGAAGTGCTTGGGTGGTGAGGTTTTTTTTGTTGCTTCCGATGTTATGGCATTTGAAGCGATGAGCACACAGATCTTCCTACCCCCAAAGATGGTGTCCGCAGACAAGCTGCCCACGCACTTGTTGGCGCACTTACGAACGAAGGGTGTCCGAGCCCCGTTGGAGGGCTGTCGTTGAGAACTTTCGTTTTCCCTTCGCAACTGTCGGGAACTGTCCTGAGAGCAGCGCGCTCAGGCCGTGTTGACGCAGGTTTTACAGGTACACCTGTTTGCCAACCGGCGCTTCAGAGTGTCACACACACGTCGACGATCGCCTCTTCTGGCACGGTTAGAGAGACGCCTCGCGCCGTCGTCGTCGTAGGCTGCGGTTTGTGTGGTGCATCAACGCCCGCATAGTTCGCGATCGAGGGTGGTAGTGATGTTGACACAGGTTGGTGCTGCAGCTCACCCGCTTCGGTGCGCGATCGCGCCCGAAGAGGAAAAGTGAACAAACTGGAAATTGAGGCCGCCCGCGGGGAGGAAGAAGGTGTGCGCTTCTGATACTGGCAATGATGCCGGTGATGATGATGGCGCGGCGGTGATGACGTCCGCACAAGAGAGACGCGTAAGTGTATTGCTCGAACTGAAAAGTCGACCACCGCACTCTGTCAGTTATTCAATCACGGGCAACGGGCGTCTGTGTGGCTTGGTCAG
>KZ072998.1:0-14661 GCA_002091845.1 Anopheles cracens
TTTTTTTTTTATTATTGTTGTTGGTGAAGAAGAAAAGAGAGCTGCAAAAATATCAAATTTCGCCGAGTTGTGTCGGGAGAGGCCTCTGCTCCACTCCCTTGCGCCGTGTAAATGGCAAGAAAAGGTTTTCGGGTCTGTTGTTGTTGTTGCTGCTGTTGGCCGTGGATAATACCGGGGAGGAGTGATTTGTACCCACAGCGGTCTTTGCTTCGTGTGCTTCAATTGTGTGGCCCTAAGGTGGAACATGTTTAGAGGTGTTTTGGCTGTGGAAGAAAAAGTGCTCCCAAAAACGTTCCTAAATTGGATGGTTGATCGCATTGAAGAGAGATGACTATCACAAACAATTATTTGTCTTTGGATGTCGAAGAAGTGTTCGTGGAATGCCGTCGGTTGAGCTAACAAGGTAAGTTGAAGAAGAGAAATCACCTCAACACACCATGAAAAATGTTGAAATCGATTGGAATTTGGGGTTTGGTTTCTAGGAATGATAGTTATTTGTTATTATTCCTTTTATGTTACCATTCGTTAGGTTCAGTTCAATTTCTTCGTCATTTTGCTTTCTGCTGCGTTGAGTAATAGACTATTTAATTTCTATGGTAAAAGTAATTCTCAACAGATGGATGATTGACAACAGATGGCTCTGTCTTGAAGGAGCGGTACATGTTGTCTGTGGTTGCTTTGTCAGTATATTTGCGTATTATTGATCATTAAAATCCTAACTAAGTATACCAATTATCGATAAGCTTCTACATCGTTTCCACAAAAGCAACAATTGTGATGAAACTATTAAACCAAGATTCAAGGCCTAGAGTCATGGCCATTTTCCTAAGCTTTTTCGAATCACTAATTGTTGTACTAGTCCATAAACACTGTTAGATTCGGTTGCACTCTAGCAAATGGGAATAAAAAGATAGCTTAATGTTGTGCTCTTTTCAACACAAACAAATAATTTTCTATCATTATTAACCCATTCAAGAACTCTGTGATTGGAAGTTAAGTTAGTCATACATGAATTCCAAAGTGTTCTCACAAGACATAAAAATTGAAGCTAAACAATGGCTTTTCGTTGGCAAATCCATCAGCTCCATCAATTCTTCATTTTCTTCGGCGGAAATATTGCTATATTTCGATAAAAGACTTTCAGAAATTGTGAGGTGTCTTGCTCAATCAAAATGTACATACAACATGTTTAATAGAGAACCTATTTTTACTAAGACGAAGGTAACTTGGATGACTAGTTCCTTCCAAAAACAAAGAAATTATTCACAACTCAGTCATCTCAGCAGCCCGCGCGCTCGCCTGATATGGAAGCCATTACACTTTTTCTCCCTGGTCCGATCACTTCCCGTCTCGGCTAACGGGATTTTCGACGACGAACAAATGGCGATGGCTTTCTCCTTTTCTGTATCCGCACTGTGTTTTTTTTTCGCTCTCCTCCTACCCCCCCCCCCCCCCCCCGCGGGGGTCCGTCATTTCCGAAACCCGATACGATGGGCCACAACCTTTTAATTACCACCATCGCAATATACGCGACTTTTTCCTCGTTCGTGAGAAGCAAATATCGACCCAAACAGACGTCAGCGAATTTTTCCGCCCATTCGGTGCTTCGATTTTTCCCGTTAGCTGGCCTGGAAACGGTGGGCCCACACTACTGGGTGGGCGGGAGAGGTGGTGGGCTACTAAGTACCGTTTGCCTTACCGCGGGTGTAAGGCCACCACCCCCAGGAAATTTATTGCGCAAAAATAAGCGCCAAGCAGGAGGGCAAAAAATGTGTCGAGGAGCCACAAGAAGCACATAAAAATGAGACTAACAAAACTAACTAACTAACAAAACAGTGTGACTAAGGGGTTTAAGAAATTTGTAACAAAACGTTTTCTGCGCACCGAATGCGGAAGAGATGTTTAAGAAAAGAGAAAAGGTTTAGAAAACAATATATTATTTTTCTTCAAAATGATAAGCAACAACTTAGCATTAGTTTGCCTCACATCTAGAACGGGAAGCAATACGATCGATTCTGCAAGCATCCACTTTCCTTCCGGATTACAGGGACTGCGCGGAGAACTTTTAATGGAATGAAAAATGTAGATTCCGTGAAATAATACACGATGAAACATAGGTGCTGCGATTGTCTTGGCTGTCGTAAAAGATAGTAATTTGAATCTCGGACCAGCGCGTTACCAGACACCAACCACACACACACAAGCCCTCGACGAGAGAAAGGCTCGTTCTTCGTTTTGATAGCTGTCAATGACGAGATCGCAACACGCGGCTCTGGCTGTGGGCTAATCAGCCGATAACGCACAGAGGGCGGGAGAAGCTAATGTGTGGGTTTGTGCGCTGAACGAACTAGTTTGCTCCGCAATAATGTGACAGGCACGACGCACATGTACAGGGTTATCGAGAAAATCAAAACCCATTGATTAGTATATTAGCCGTCATTAGCCGTCCTTCTTCGCGCTTGATGAAAGGTTGGTTAGCGGCGTTGCGATCTTGTCTCCGGTTCGGTTTGCAATGTCTGCAAAATGGCGTCATGGCGTTCACATTTGATTAATTACAGGCCGTTGCATAAACCAGCATAAATGTGCGTATAAACACGCCACTAATCGAAACGAATATGCTGGCAGGAGCTGAGCTCTGAGACCATTCAGAACTTGTGGCGGTTTGTAGATAAAACTCTACTATCATCCATTTACTTCTCCAAATTAGACAATTGTTTGCCCGTGATGTGTGTGTGTAACTACCCGGTACAATAGTTGCATACGCGCAAATGTAAACCCCCCCCCCCCCCCCCCCCCCCCCCCCCCCCCCCCCCCGCCCCCCCCCCCCCCCCCCCCCCCCCCCCCCCCCCCCCCCCCCCCTCCCCCCCCCCCCCCCCCCACCCCCCCAAACCCCCCTTCGTTTCGCTTCGCTTCTGCTGCTGCCGCTCTCTTTCTCGCCTTCCGATCGCTTATCGCGGCCCGCTGTATCTTTCCGCTTCCATTGTGGCGTGGTGGGTAGCTCACCTTTCTCTCATACACGGGGCGGCTGCGTTGTCTGCAAGATTTTGATTTACTTTCCGCCATTTCACTTTTCGGTCGTGTGTGTGCCTGAGGACGGCGGATGCTGAGTTTTGCTTCTCTCTTCGTTTTCTCTTCTTGAGATGCTTGTGTCGCGTGTTTGGTTGATCAAAACTAGCCTTCGAAAAATATTTTTTATTTGAGACTCGTTCAGATCCGTACGAGTCTTTCGGATCGCGAGAAAGAGAGTATTACACAACTTTCTTAATAACGCGTGCCCAGCATAAAGTTTGTTAAGCTTCCGCACTGCAATAACTTTGTTAGTCCTTCTCTCGTCACCGAAGTGAGTAATCCTTCTCCAGTTATCTTTTCCATTTTCGGTGTGATTTCGTCCTGCAAGATTACGTTAACCGCGCTTTTGCGCTCCGATCGCTTCTCATCGTGTATTATTTCACGGAATCTACATTTTTCATTCCATTAAAAGTTCTCCGCGCAGTCCCTGTAATCCGGAAGGAAAAGTATATTTGCGTATTATTGATCATTAAAATCCTAACTAAGTATACCAATTATCGATAAGCTTCTACATCGTTTCCACAAAAGCAACAATTGTGATGAAACTATTAAACCAAGATTCAAGGCCTAGAGTCATGGCCATTTTCCTAAGCTTTTTCGAATCACTAATTGTTGTACTAGTCCATAAACACTGTTAGATTCGGTTGCACTCTAGCAAATGGGAATAAAAAGATAGCTTAATGTTGTGCTCTTTTCAACACAAACAAATAATTTTCTATCATTATTAACCCATTCAAGAACTCTGTGATTGGAAGTTAAGTTAGTCATACATGAATTCCAAAGTGTTCTCACAAGACATAAAAATTGAAGCTAAACAATGGCTTTTCGTTGGCAAATCCATCAGCTCCATCAATTCTTCATTTTCTTCGGCGGAAATATTGCTATATTTCGATAAAAGACTTTCAGAAATTGTGAGGTGTCTTGCTCAATCAAAATGTACATACAACATGTTTAATAGAGAACCTATTTTTACTAAGACGAAGGTAACTTGGATGACTAGTTCCTTCCAAAAACAAAGAAATTATTCACAACTCAGTCATCTCAGCAGCCCGCGCGCTCGCCTGATATGGAAGCCATTACACTTTTTCTCCCTGGTCCGATCACTTCCCGTCTCGGCTAACGGGATTTTCGACGACGAACAAATGGCGATGGCTTTCTCCTTTTCTGTATCCGCACTGTGTTTTTTTTTCGCTCTCCTCCTCTGTTTGCTACTTCTATTCCTCCATTCTACTAATATTCCGCGACACTTTCTTCGAATTCTCTTCGGCTTCGCTTCCTCGTTTGCCTCTCGTTTTGTTCCTTTCTTCTCGTTTCGCTTCGCTTCTGCTGCTGCCGCTCTCTTTCTCGCCTTCCGATCGCTTATCGCGGCCCGCTGTATCTTTCCGCTTCCATTGTGGCGTGGTGGGTAGCTCACCTTTCTCTCATACACGGGGCGGCTGCGTTGTCTGCAAGATTTTGATTTACTTTCCGCCATTTCACTTTTCGGTCGTGTGTGTGCCTGAGGACGGCGGATGCTGAGTTTTGCTTCTCTCTTCGTTTTCTCTTCTTGAGATGCTTGTGTCGCGTGTTTGGTTGATCAAAACTAGCCTTCGAAAAATATTTTTTATTTGAGACTCGTTCAGATCCGTACGAGTCTTTCGGATCGCGAGAAAGAGAGTATTACACAACTTTCTTAATAACGCGTGCCCAGCATAAAGTTTGTTAAGCTTCCGCACTGCAATAACTTTGTTAGTCCTTCTTTCGTCACCGAAGTGAGTAATCCTTCTCCAGTTATCTTTTCCATTTTCGGTGTGATTTCGTCCTGCAAGATTACGTTAACCGCGCTTAGCGTTGAGTAATAGACTATTTAATTTCTATGGTAAAAGTAATTCTCAACAGATGGATGATTGACAACAGATGGCTCTGTCTAGAAGGAGCGGTACATGTTGTCTGTGGTTGCTTTGTCGGTATATTTGCGTATTATTGATCATTAAAATCCTAACTAAGTATACCAATTATCGATAAGCTTCTACATCGTTTCCACAAAAGGTGTGCTGCTCGTGTGTGTTTGCGTGTAACGTTTAGTGAGACATGGAGCGTCGCGTTTTTGTGCAGTTTAGTTTTTTTTTTTATTATTGTTGTTGGTGAAGAAGAAAAGAGAGCTGCAAAAATATCAAATTTCGCCGAGTTGTGTCGGGAGAGGTGATTAGCCCACAGCCAGAGCCGCGTGTTGCGATCTCGTCATTGACAGCTATCAAAACGAAGAACGAGCCTTTCTCTCGTCGAGGGCTTGTGTGTGTGTGGTTGGTGTCTGGTAACGCGCTGGTCCGAGATTCAAATTACTATCTTTTACGACAGCCAAGACAATCGCAGCACCTATGTCTCAAACCTCTTCGCCTGAAGTGGTAAGTCCTTGTAGTTGCAGACATTGTGAGGTCTGAAAACGGTACATCACGCCTCTGCAGATAGCTCGCGACCGGTTTTCCGCTCGACCGCGATTACCTTGGTTAACCGCGAAAGTACTTTCTAGCTAATACATCCCACCACCAAAGCTGGCACGATATCGGATACTTCATTAACTTGTCAAAGATCCGATCGGATCGTGTTTTATAGTAGGGCAGTATCTTTCGCTCGACCTTTATCGGCGCACAGTCTGTTGAGAGAAGATCGCTTGTAGTTATTAGCCTATCTCGGCAAGGCCAACGTTAGTAGTGCCCTCCAGCCAGATAGACAAACACGGCTCATCCGTTTCTAACTGCCATCTATGCAAATCGTAGCCATAACACACCCGGCCTCACGATTGTATGTTTGCGCGGTTCTCCAACGTTTCTCCCGACAGACAAGGGAAGAAGAAGGAAGCCAGGCCGCGCAAATGACGTTTAGCCTTCGGCTACAATTACTTGTCCATTGCAACTTTTCGTTGAAACTGTCGGATGGGATCGGTTTCGAGCTTAAATGTTTTGTGTGCGTGTTTTGTCGTTTTTTTTTGCTGCAACGATAATGAGGATGTTATAAGGGGAGTGGTGGATATACAATTCAACAAATCATTCCAATCCAACAGCCTCAGGCGGAAGATTGTTCACATTTAAAGTGGATTGTACTGATGGTCTAGAATTTCTGAGCAAAAACTAACATTTAGAGCATTGCGTGGAGCAGTTTGATATTTTGCGTATTTGTAGCGGAGTTGTTCTGAACAGGACAGATTGTTGTAATGCAAATTAAAGGAAAAGTTTGGACCTTAGCAAGAGATCATTAGTTCATGCACATCTGGACACATCTGTATAAATAATTATCAGTATAACAGATGGAGGGCCAAGCATCTTTAGGTTATGTGTAGTCTGCGTTTATATTATTGCAGATGTAAGTCTGGATGTCAGCGTCTGGAACTTCTATACATTGTTCTAGTTATACGGTATTCCTGATTCTATATCCATTACTTACGATTGCTTCTGCGTCTTGCGCGACTTGTGTATGCTAATGAATCAGTTTAGCGGTTCCAATGTAGTATAACTTCATCGTACATATCAAACTCTTGCAGATCGCTAATAAAATAAAATTGAAAACTACCTTCTGGTAATCGAATACACCATGAATCTCTCCCATGGTCTATCCTGTCACAAAGAGGGGATAACGAAACGGTGTGCCACACCCCTCCCAAGGCAAAGGAGTCCGATCCGTGCGAAGCAGAAGACATACAACTCTCCTGCCCTTCTTCACGATCCCGCACGCCAACAAAGCGGCCTTAATCCATCCTGTCCCGTTCTCCCCCCACGGAAGACGTGACAGGAGAGCGACGAACGGTTTATCTTCCTAGGGCTAGCCCGTTCCCGGTGAAAAATCGCCTCGCAGTTCGTTCGCCCTTTTACGGTCATCCGGCTCGCTCATCCGCAAGGACAGCAGTGTGTCACGGAGCCGGCCATCTATCGTTTGTCGGTGCAAAATGGAACACAAGTGCGGAAATAAATGTGCCCTTGTGCAAATACGCACACACACACATGAACTAGCAAAATGTATGATGCAACCGTCTACTATTAGTTCGTAATGCAAATAGCAGATACAGTGAAGTGGAAAGGGGTATGAGTTCCAACACACTCACATGCATACCCATGCATACTAGCGTTGGCAGTATCATCTACCGTGGACATCACTACCAGTCTATCAGCGCACTACGCGGCCATCTCATCTGGCGTATCGCGTCGTCGTACGTAGCAAATGCTTTTGTGCTGCATTGCTGCCGCCACATTTGGGTGACGGGCACGGCAGACAGTTGATGTCATCACCGTCATGGCCGTCGTCGGGTAGGAAGAAGATTGTCTCTAATACAATTATTAGAAAACATTAGCAGCTCCTCCGCGCCAATGTGCGGGATGGTGGTGCGGTGCCGTCGTTGATTAGTAGCGACGCAGCCCCGGAAACTTATAAATAGAACGCGACAACACGCGTACGCATATTATTGAACACCACTTGCACATGCACATTTGCTGCAGCGCGCAACACTAGTCATTGGACCTAATTTTAGCAGCTGCGCTTCTACTTCTACGGTACTTCCGACGGAGTTGTTAAGCCCTCCGGTGCTCCGGTGCTAACGCCGCTGCCGGTGGGACAAAGGAGTTGTGGAACGCTGGGGATACGTTAACTCTTTGTGTGATGAAATAGCTCCAAACTTTGGGGTATGGTGATTGATGGGTTAGAATTGCTTGCGGGTGGTTTGGGAAAGAGAATGTACACTGAAGCGTCTTGTGCTGGGGGAGTCATGATGGGATGGAAATAGTTGAGATCCGTCATGACTTGAGTGGGTTATTGTTGGCAGTGTCATGATGCGTGTGGTCACCGGAAAGAACAAGGCACGTCGATCGATCTGGGAGTTGGATCATTGCCGATATAAAGCAATTTGATAAGCTAATGTACCAGATCAATATCCTTCAGAACACTGTGTCTACATGATAGTCTATTCCGACAGGATGATTACAGCCATCTTGACGCAGAGAGCTCACAACCTAAACGTTAAAAATCACCGTTTAGTATCGATTGTTTGTCATTAGGGGCTTTCTGTGCCTTTACCAGTTATTGTCACTGGAACCTGTCCATTGTGTCCAACTTCTTCTTCTTCCTTCTTCGTGACTTGTGGAGAATCGCAACCCGGTAGAATCTCGACGCAGTTGGATGCATCTATCACAGCAGTGTGTCACGGAGCCGGCCATCTATCGTTTGTCGGTGCAAAATGGAACACAAGTGCGGAAATAAATGTGCCCTTGTGCAAATACGCACACACACACATGAACTAGCAAAATGTATGATGCAACCGTCTACTATTAGTTCGTAATGCAAATAGCAGATACAGTGAAGTGGAAAGGGGTATGAGTTCCAACACACTCACATGCATACCCATGCATACTAGCGTTGGCAGTATCATCTACCGTGGACATCACTACCAGTCTATCAGCGCACTACGCGGCCATCTCATCTGGCGTATCGCGTCGTCGTACGTAGCAAATGCTTTTGTGCTGCATTGCTGCCGCCACATTTGGGTGACGGGCACGGCAGACAGTTGATGTCATCACCGTCATGGCCGTCGTCGGGTAGGAAGAAGATTGTCTCTAATACAATTATTAGAAAACATTAGCAGCTCCTCCGCGCCAATGTGCGGGATGGTGGTGCGGTGCCGTCGTTGATTAGTAGCGACGCAGCCCCGGAAACTTATAAATAGAACGCGACAACACGCGTACGCATATTATTGAACACCACTTGCACAGGGCTAGCCCGTTCCCGGTGAAAAATCGCCTCGCAGTTCGTTCGCCCTTTTACGGTCATCCGGCTCGCTCATCCGCAAGGAAGGGAAGCAAAGAACACCCCATTCCGGTGTCTTCGGCGGCGGCACATTTCTAGGAGGTCGCGCGAAAGATGCGACGTTCCACACGCCACAAGGGTCCAACGAGAAGGACGCGCGGCGCGCGGCAGGCAAAAGGGGGCCGAATAGAGCAGCAACGAAAAAAGGGCGCTTCGCGCGATTCGGGACCGTAGGCGTGGTTTCTTCGCGGAGCGCGTGGTCGACGCGTTCTCGTGTGCACGCGAGCAGGAGGCAAGGAAAGGCGCGCGAGTGAGAAGGGCGAAGCGCCCCGCCCGTGTGTTGCTGAGGGGAAGGTTGTCAGTTGTGTGTTGCTCTGTTGCTTGTTCTAGCTTCCCCTCGGGCGTCGCCTCCTTCGATCGCCTCGACCGGCCGACTAGACCGAAGCAACGCGCGGGTACGGCATTCGAACCTTTCACCATTTGCTTTGTACCCCGGGCCGTGGTGTTGTCATCGTTTTTGGTTGCACGCGAAGCGAACTAGAATAGAGAGAAGAGCCATAGACCAATATGGCGGAACGTGTGAGGCCAAATAGCGAAAGAATAAAAAAAAGCATGATGGTCGTTGGCGTGCGTGTGCTGTGGCATTGGCGGATGATGGGGGACTGGGGTATGGTGATTGATGGGTTAGAATTGCTTGCGGGTGGTTTGGGAAAGAGAATGTACACTGAAGCGTCTTGTGCTGGGGGAGTCATGATGGGATGGAAATAGTTGAGATCCGTCATGACTTGAGTGGGTTATTGTTGGCAGTGTCATGATGCGTGTGGTCACCGGAAAGAACAAGGCACGTCGATCGATCTGGGAGTTGGATCATTGCCGATATAAAGCAATTTGATAAGCTAATGTACCAGATCAATATCCTTCAGAACACTGTGTCTACATGATAGTCCATTCCGACAGGATGATTGCAGCCATCTTGACGCAGAGAGCTCATAACCTAAACGTTTAAGATCACCGTTTAGTATCGATTGTTTGTCATTAGGGGCTTTCTGTGCCTTTACCAGTTATTGTCACTGGAACCTGTCCATTGTGTCCAACTTCTTCGCACAAGTCTTGACTTGTGGAGAATCGCAACCCGGTAGAATCTCGACGCAGTTGGATGCATCTATCACAGCAGTGTGTCACGGAGCCGGCCATCTATCGTTTGTCGGTGCAAAATGGAACACAAGTGCGGAAATAAATGTGCCCTTGTGCAAATACGCACACACACACATGAACTAGCAAAATGTATGATGCAACCGTCTACTATTAGTTCGTAATGCAAATAGCAGATACAGTGAAGTGGAAAGGGGTATGAGTTCCAACACACTCACATGCATACCCATGCATACTAGCGTTGGCAGTATCATCTACCGTGGACATCACTACCAGTCTATCAGCGCACTACGCGGCCATCTCATCTGGCGTATCGCGTCGTCGTACGTAGCAAATGCTTTTGTGCTGCATTGCTGCCGCCACATTTGGGTGACGGGCACGGCAGACAGTTAATGTCATCACCGTCATGGCCGTCGTCGGGTAGGAAGAAGATTGTCTCTAATACAATTATTAGAAAACATTAGCAGCTCCTCCGCGCCAATGTGCGGGATGGTGGTGCGGTGCCGTCGTTGATTAGTAGCGACGCAGCCCCGGAAACTTATAAATAGAACGCGACAACACGCGTACGCATATTATTGAACACCACTTGCACATGCACATTTGCTGCAGCGCGCAACACTAGTCATTGGACCTAATTTTAGCAGCTGCGCTTCTACTTCTACGGTACTTCCGACGGAGTTGTTAAGCCCTCCGGTGCTCCGGTGCTAACGCCGCTGCCGGTGGGACAAAGGAGTTGTGGAACGCTGGGGATACGTTAACTCTTTGTGTGATGAAATAGCTCCAAACTTTCCAGTGAGTAAGCGCTCTTTTTTCCGTTCGCCACGCTTTCTTGTTGATATTGTTTTCGTATTAATGAGCAACGTCAGCGGCACCGTGTAGATAAGCCGGGGCAGATAGGGCGACCAAACTCGCAAAAGTCGTCGAACACCACATTCATAAAGTGTAGTGAGCTTATTGTTCGCATTACGTGGCCGCTGGCCAACTCATGGAAAGCACTTTCTAAACTTGATTTGCTCCACAACCAGCTCCCCAGCCATCGAGCTTCTTTTAGTGATAGCCTGGGATCGCGTGGAGGTTGGTGGAACGGCAAGGACGGGGACTGACTGTATGTGCAATTTCATATTATTTCCCCCCCAGTACTGCGCTTCAACAACGCGCTATGTATGTGTCGACATTGCATTGGACTCTCGCCGTCGTCGTCGTCTGGCGGCCGGTTGGCGCCAAACCGTGAACCTGATTAGCCGCGCGTACCTTCTCCACACCGTACGCTGGTGCGCGCGCCGCCCGGGTGTCCCGCGTCTGCCTTCCATTCTGCCACCGGAGCGTTCATATTGCACTGGCCTTCGGGCGACAAGGTCTTTCGCTGGCACTCCGGTTGCCTGGCACCACTCCGGTTGCGTCAACACACAAAGAACCAAACACACCATCCCGGAACACGCCCCGGGAAGTTAAGAACACGCAGCGCGCTACAAAGTTGTTGATCGATATATGCAAGAGAAGTAAAGCCCGCGCGCGCGAGGCGCGAGTTGTTGGTTGGGCCCGTGAAGTCAGCCCCCGAGAGACCCCGGGATGTGTTGGGTGTGGTGGAGCACGCTGGTGTTGGGGAAGGGCTGCTCCCTAGGAAACGGTTCAAAACACCCCTTCTTTCAAGCACACACACACACTAGGAGGTGTTGGCGAGGAGATGATCTCGTGCGCAGGCGCACAGGAAGTGGATGCATCTCACGCGCGCGCCCGCCTTTGTGTGCTCTCTCGGTCTCGGTGGTACCACGTACCACCTCCAGCCGAACTGGCCATTGTTTGTGACAGTGTTGCCAGCCGCGACGGAGAAGAGGCTGCTCCCATCGAAGGGCTGTAATGGTTCGGAACGCTATGAGCAGTTGGTTTTGGGTGGAATGAGAACCTAAATAAAACTCCGCCTTGTGGTTTTTCACAAGAATGCTGGTTTGGACAACACTCGGCTCGGATCCGGTTTTGTGGTACCGCCATACTAATCGATACCGTTGACATAAGCCCCCCTCGTATAGGGTTTTCCCTCCCTATCCTTCGTGGGGATTTTCCCAAATTGGGTCAAACGAAACAGGGTTGGGGAAATAACTGCCAAGGACTTGTATCGAGCAGGGGAAGCGCTTTGTGTCCGAGCCAACTACACGGGGACGCATTTATTTGATTGTTTTACATTTTCTGGCTATCGGCAAAGTAGTGTTGCTCGTCGTGACGCGAATCGATCTTAACAGTACATCCGAACCGAACACTCGTGACTAGTGGTCTTGCGAAACACTAGCAGAGACCAGCAGTGGTGATTCTTCCACCATCCCATCGGCAGCAGCGCCATCAATCAAGTCCGATTCCCTCGGCTAGCGCGCAGAACGCACGCGTCCTTCACGGCTAATTTACCTTTGTCCTTGTCGCGCAACTCCTCTCCGGTATGCTCGGGTGTGGTGCACCGGATCGGTTGAATCCATTTAACTGACACTGTGACAGGTCTATTAGGTTGTTTTTGCAATTTGCAAACAAACGCATTAGTACCCTGGAGGAGTCTCATGCTACATTGGAGTTTTTTTCATGCCACAAGAGGAGGTTATCCAATGCCGATAGTAATTGGAAGTTTTTGCGGTAGTATACCGCTGGAACATCCAATTCCTTCAACAACGGCAACAAGTACTGACTTTAAAACTCAATTATGTCGTTTGTATCTTGTGTTCCTGATTCTTGTTCTACGACAATACTCGTAGTTCCTGCTGGACGTTGGGTTAAAGGTGTGAAGTTGCAAAAGTACATCGATAAATAATAGTCAAACATATGCGTCCGAGATCGGTGTGTTTGTTGTGTGGACATCAAGAGAGGGACCTCTTGGGTGATGGTCGGCCGACCTGAAACGAATCGCTGTTGGTACCGTGTGTGGGAAAGGGCTTTGCACACCGGAACCATTAATTACAGTGGCGTACTCTTCGGTAGAAGGTGAGAATGGAAAAGCCATTTGTTTTGAAATACAGTAAGTTAATGTGCAGAAAAGAATATGCTGCATGTGTGTGTGTGTGCCTGAATGTCATACCCCTGTAGTTCTAGATAGAGAGGGGGTCCCTTTCAGTTGCACACTCTGTTGGTCGTCATGTCCAACACCGATATGTGTGTAGGACGCTTCAGTTCTTCGTTTATTGAATTCTCCATACACCAGGGGCCACCTTGGAAGCCCTTTTTTGCGCGTTGCCTATTAAAATCCAACAACTATTTACGCCTGGTTTTTCATTTCACGTTCCCAGTTGCCATCGCCAAGCATGGGACATGCTTTGCATATACGGGAAAGGTGTATGGAGAGGGGTTTGCGCGTTACGTATGTACGCCTTTTTTCTCTCGAAACTGTGAGCCGTGGAGTGCCAGGTGTCGGTCAGGGTACAAGCTGTCGTCGAACTACTAACTAACGCCAGAAAGGTGAAAGGATAAAGAAACAATATAGGGACGGAGAGTGACAAAAAATGTTCACCTGGGACAGAAAACCATGACCCTCCTCTAAGGTCCCTCAGAACAGCAAGCGATATCTAAACCTCAAAACCAAACTTCTGCACTGCTATCGTGCCAGAGCACACACGTACCAGTCGTAAAAACGATTGCGTAAAATGCGAGCAGTGAGTGCGGATGCGTATATTGCGTTCGGTGGCAGCAGAAGGTGGTCTTGCGCGGTGGGATATGCTGTGCCATGCATGTATGCAAACGAGATTTCAAACATCAAAGTGCGACTACACTCTCATGCGTGCAAGGCTGCTGCCCGCCCATCCACCCCCAGAACGCACTGGAGTCGAGGATGTCGTGCGTACGACATAATGCGTAGGAGAGACAGGAATGCGTGTGACGTAGTTTTTCGCCTGGGTTCCACAAAAGCGGAACTATTCGTTGGATTGCGTGTGGTCAACTTTGAACGACAACTTGTACTATTCCTTTTAAGTTTATTGCGCTAATTTCGCTTCAAACAACGACTTCTGAAAGGCAATATGGATAACGCTCAATGAAAGTGATCGTTTTTTAACGTATCTCCTCCATTTCAATCCGTTTTAAGGCTTTTTTGTTAATACAGATATCCGGGATTTAGTTGAGCATTGACAAAAGGGGCTGGATCCAATTTGTTCGTCGTAATGGCTCTGTGAGGTTATTATAGACACCATTTGACGATAGATTTAGCAGAAAATAGACATTTAACGATCGCGATGATGACTCGATCGTACCGCTGGATAGATGGTAAGACGCAAGCAGCTATTTTTGGAGTATCTTCGGTGTTGCACATGGAATCTGTACTTGTAGCGATGATTCACTTGGTTAATTATAACGCTTGAGTAACTAACCCTTGACATCCTTAGATCTAGTACTAAATATTAACTACTCTAGTGTGTCACTCTAGTGTGCGCTGAAAGACGTTTCTGTTATCTCCCACCCGAGATATGTCGTACGACCGGATGTGTCCGGAGACCGTAGCAAAACACATCGCATCCTTCCGCTCATGAGCTGCTACGTACGGTGTGAGCAGAAGACTTCCAAATGAGATGGTCAAAACGGCCGGATACACTCTGACTGACGCACATGTCGCAAGGCAAACTTCTTACCCTAGCCGGGGAATTTAGAAATGGCGAGCCCTAGGAGGGTTTAGTGAGTGTGCGGAAGGTGAAAATTCAATTAGAGACA
>KZ072998.1:14671-33086 GCA_002091845.1 Anopheles cracens
GAAGGTTCTTGCGGGCGGCGCACCTTTTGCCGTACGGAGCAAGGCGTTGATTGAAAATGAGGTCTGCGGTGGTGGTGACGGCCTTCCTTTCGCAGGTTTAAGCGTAAGCGCACGAGCGAACAGCAGGGTGCTACCGTCTTCTTCGGTGTTTGGCCATGGGCAGGAAGTGCAGAATTTTGCATCATCGTTTGAAATATTGCACTTTGACTTTTGCACGCGCTTTTTCTAATTGGAATCCGGTCCTCTTCCAGAGTGTGTGCGCACTAATTGATGTGTGTGGTTTTTGGGATGCCTGGCCCCTGGGGGATGTGTTAAATTTAGTGGGTATCTGCTAGATGGCATTCCACGGTGCAGTTCGAACGTGCGAGTAAGAAAATAACGATTGCCACAATGCCTGTTTGTTGGAGTACGTTTGTTGTGCATCAAAAACTAAAAAGGTGTTGAATGTTGGATGTTTTGAAACAATCATCTTCTTCTTTATTATTGTCTCAACATCCTCTCCCTAAACGACTGCTTCCCACAGTCCACAATGCCTATTAGTTTTAGCTCTTTATTCGACGGCAATTTCAATTCTTGGGCTCGTGTTCTTCAAATTTCTTCATTTCAGCTAGTGCTAGTGTAAAGTACTGGCAAAGCAGCGGGAAGAATTTAGTTATTTGTATTAGGATAGAAAAAAAACGATTGCACTCTCATGATGAGAAACGAATCCTCCTTTAAAACGAGGTCATCAATCGCATTTCAAACTGCCAAATGTTGGTGGACCCATCAGAAATACCTCAGGGAATAGTTCAGGGCGGCGTTACTATCGACCTAGGTGTGTTTCTTGTTCTAATTATTTATTTTTCAACCCTCTCTCTCCATTATATCCCTCTCGTCGCTAACGACAGTTTGATCGATACCCGCACACCTCTCTCGCCGTTCCAGCAATTAGTGCCCTGATTGACAGAATCAGATTAATAAAGGCGCAAAAGAGGCACAGCACACGCTCTCTCCAGTGCCAATGATTGCAGCGGAAAGCAATCAATTGGCTTTTCGTTTGGGTGGGTGGAAGAGTATGCAAATGGGGTTGGTGGTGGTGTGTCGAAAGCCAGGAGTGTGTAGAGGAGATTGGGTCAAAGTTTGTAATTACCTCTGTATCAAAGCCATGGCAAACGATGGCCGGGCATGGTCTGAGTGGAAGAAAATAGAGACTCGCCTTGGCACGCTTCCGGAGTTCGATCGGTTGAATTATGATGTGAAACAACTTTCCATTTATAAGTAATATTTTGTGTACTATTTTCCCCGTTCGTACTTTCAACTATCTCTTTCTTTCTTCCCTTTGCAGGTAATTGGAACTGAACACTGTTTAGAACGGATATCAATACCCCGAGGTAAAGTAGATAAATAGCGGTAATAACTTTGGATTGATAAATCGATGCATAAAAAGTATGACATCCCATTATGTTGCGAACAATCCGCGCACAAACAAAGGCCCTGTTGTAAGCGCACAATGGTTCTCGTAGTCGTTCAGTCTCCCGAATGTCGGTGTGCACGGCGATTTATTGCCCGTAACACACACACACCGGGCCGGGGACACCGGTCTCTCGGTTCCCGCTCCGACCAACGCGTCGTCTCAATCAAAGTCGAAAACGAATCGTTAATCTCCTCCCCCGCGGTTTAGCCCACGCTTTTCTCGAGTGTGTGTGTGTGTGTGTGTGAGTGAGTGAGAAAAACTCCTAGCAGAACAGGAAGAGCTGGGTGGATGGGAAGAGGGTGGAAAGTGCAGCTGTGTGAGTGGTGTGGTTGGTGTGTGTCTGGGTCGTCGTGGAAAACGGTCGTACGAAACGGGTTGTACGAATTCCTGACCTATGGTAATTTTTCCTGTCAGTTTCATTGAGTTGGAAAGCGGTTTTTCCGCCCTGCCACTATTGCCGCTCCGACCCAGCAACGTTCGCGTGTGGGTATAGAGCGTGGGTTTGGCAGAGATGATACCGAGTGACAAGCGGGTAGTAGTATGTAGTGCCACATGTGCACAAGACACCGGGCACCAGGACCACCAGGAATGCATCTTCGCCTCCACGCAACCGACGGTAACAGACGAGTTATTTCCGCCCTTGGTTTTGGGAGTATTACTTACGCGTTTTGGCGTGTGTGTGTGTGAGTGTGGAATGGAGTTAAGCAGTAGAGCAGTTTGTCTTGAGCGGCTTGTGCATGTTCCGGTGTGTTTTTTTGAATCTCAAGAAAATGCTTGATGTTCTCGGTTGGAGTGGAGGTGGTAGATCGGAAAATGAATGTTTTTAGATTCCTTGTGCTTCCTTATGCTGTCTGGGTGTTACAGAATGCTTTGATCCAGCTGGATACACATTCAAGTCTGGGTCTTTTTTCTTCTATAGTGACTACTTTATAGAGTAAGGTAGGTGGTTCAGTATCTTCCCCGTGCAGTTGATGTCCCAAACGCCAATGTTTCAGTGGTTTGTCTGTCTGTGATGGCCAGTCCATTTGAAACACACAAACCTCACAAATCTCACATCAATCGATCACAGATTTTGCGCCGAGAGGGACATAATGGAGAGAAAAAGCGAGGGTTGAAAAATAAATAATTAGAACAAGAAACACACCTAGGTCGATAGTAACGCCGCCCTGGAGTATTCCCTGAGGTATTTCTGATGGGTCCACCAACATTTGGCAGTTTGAAATGCGATTGATGACCTCGTTTTAAAGGAGGATTCGTTTCTCATCATAAGAGTGCGATCGTTTTTTTTTCTATCCTAATACAAATAACTAAATTCTTCCCGCTGCTTTGCCAGTACTTTACACTAGCACTAGCTGAAATGAAGAAATTTGAAGAACACGAGCCCAAGAATTGAAATTGCCGTCGAATAAAGAGATAAAACTAATAGGCATTGTGGACTGTGGGAAGCAGTCGTTTAGGGAGAGGATGTTGAGACAATAATAAAGAAGAAGAAGATGATTGTTTCAAAACATCCAACATTCAACACCTTTTTAGTTTTTGATGCACAACAAACGTACTCCAACAAACAGGCATTGTGGCAATCGTTATTTTCTTACTCGCACGTTCGAACTGCACCGTGGAATGCCACCTAGCAGATACCCACTAAATTTAACACATCCCCCAGGGGCCAGGCATTCCAAAAACCACACACATCAATTAGTGCGCACACACTCTGGAAGAGGACCGGATTCCAATTAGAAAAAGCGCGTGCAAAAGTCAAAGTGCAATATTTCAAACGATGATGCAAAATTCTGCACTTCCTGCCCATGGCCAAACACCGAAGAAGACGGTAGCACCCTGCTGTTCGCTCGTGCGCTTACGCTTAAACCTGCGAAAGGAAGGCCGTCACCACCACCGCAGACCTCATTTTCAATCAACGCCTTGCTCCGTACGGCAAAAGGTGCGCCGCCCGCAAGAACCTTCTGACGTGACAACGAGGTGTTGTGAACTAGCACACACACACACACGACGGTTTCCACGTTGGCACGTTGTCTCTAATTGAATTTTCACCTTCCGCACACTCACTAAACCCTCCTAGGGCTCGCCATTTCTAAATTCCCCGGCTAGGGTAAGAAGTTTGCCTTGCGACATGTGCGTCAGTCAGAGTGTATCCGGCCGTTTTGACCATCTCATTTGGAAGTCTTCTGCTCACACCGTACGTAGCAGCCCATGAGCGGAAGGATGCGATGTGTTTTGCTACGGTCTCCGGACACATCCGGTCGTACGACATATCTCGAGCGGGAGATAACAGAAACGCAGCGCACACTAGAGTGACACACTAGAGTAGTTAATATTTAGTACTAGATCTAAACACTTAACATATAAGAGAAGTAAGCACAAAGTACCTCTTTTTTGAGAACTAAAATGAACATTACCAGAACACTTGCTAAAGGCACCTCCTCTCTACTAGTGGATGGCAATCGAGCCGGTTTCTTAGCACAATCACTTCCGACGAAACCGCATGTGTCTGGCGTGGCGAGATTCTCATCGTTGTGCGATAATCATTATCATCATCACATCATCATAGTGTCTCCGGGTAGACGACACCACTCACGGCGGCATTGAAACCATCCACGACGGCGAGGCGACGGCTTCTACATACATCCTCTCAATACAGACAAACACACACACGGGTACTGCACATCTCCCCCTCTCCCTGATATCACCCACATACGCATGCAAATGACAGCAAACAACCCACAGAGGGGCCGCCGCCGCCACCGCCGCGCTCGTCCTCATCCGTCGTATCCACTGCAGCTGTGCACATTCAGGTCAATATATTAAATTTGCATAGTGATGAGATAAAATTTCATTTTCCCAAGCCTGAGTCACGGCGGGAGGACTGGTCGGTGTTGCTTGCTGGTTGTTGTGGTGTTGTCTACTACTACTACTCCTACTACTACTGCCAGTGCGGAAACCGTACGCGACTGCTGGTTGCTGAAAATTGGATCGAAATCGGATTCGGTTCGGGTCGGTTAGCGCATGTTTTGGTCAGCAGCACTCTACCGGGTGCACCGGACACTGGAGAACTTCCACTTCCTAGGCAAGCGAGTGTGGGAGAGCAAACACCTCCTGGAGTTCGTTTGAAAATTGCTTTCAAACTCATGAACTGACCGTTTTTCCACAGTACACACATCAGAACCAATCAATGTGTCATTTTCAGAGCAATTTGCTGCTTTGTTTTTGAACTCCCCCTAAGTAGTTCCAGAAGAGTTATTCTTTTCTGATGGCATAACAAATTTGGGTCAAGAAACTTCTCATTAAATGTGTATTCCTCGCAAGGGATGTCAAGGGTTAATTACTCAAGCGTTATAATTAACCAAGTGAATCATCGCTACAAGTACAGATTCCATGTGCAACACCGAAGATACTCCAAAAATAGCTGCTTGCGTCTTACCATCTATCCAGCGGTACGATCGAGTCATCATCGCGATCGTTAAATGTCTATTTTCTGCTAAATCTATCGTCAAATGGTGTCTATAATAAAACTCACAGAGCCATTACGACGTACAAATTGGATCCAGCCCCTTTTGTCAACGCTCTACAAAATCCCGGATATCTGTATTAACAAAAAAAAGCCTTAAAACGGATTGAAATGGAGGAGATACGTTAAAAAACGATCACTTTCATTGAGCGTTATCCATATTGCCTTTCAGAAGTCGTTGTTTGAAGCGAAATTAGCGCAATAAACTTAAAAGGAATAGTACAAGTTGTCGTTCAAAGTTGACCACACGCAATCCAACGAATAGTGCCGCTTTTGTGGAACCCAGGCGAAAAACTACATCACACGCATTCCTGTCTCTCCTACGCAGTGTGAACTGGGGGAGGATGGGCGGACAGCAGCCTTGCACGCATGAGAGTGTAGTCGCACTTTGATGTTTGAAATCTCGATTGCATACATGCATGGCACAGCGGACATGCATGCCACCGCGCAAGACCACCTTCTGCTGCCACCGAACGCAATATACGCATCCGCACTCACTGCTCGCATTTCACGCAATCGTTTTTACGGCCGGGACGTGTGTGCTCTGGCACGATAGCAGTGCAGAAGTTTGGTTTTGAGGTTTAGATATCGCTTGCTGTTCTGAGGGAAAGAATTAAAAAAAAGCATGATGGTCGTTGGCGTGCGTGTGCTGTGGCATTGGCGGATGATGGGGGACTGGGGTATGGTGATTGATGGGTTAGAATTGCTTGCGGGTGGTTTGGGAAAGAGAATGTACACTGAAGCGTCTTGTGCTGGGGAGTCATGATGGAATGGCAATAGTTGAGATCCGTCATGACTTGAGTGGGTTATTGTTGGCAGTGTCATGATGCGTGTGGTCGCCGGAAAGCACAAGGCACGTCGATCGATCTGGGAGTTGGATCATTGCCGATATAAAGCAATTTGATAAGCTAATGTACCAGATCAATATCCTTCAGAACACTGTGTCTACATGATAGTCCATTCCGACAGGATGATTGCAGCCATCTTGACGCAGAGAGCTCATAACCTAAACGTTTAAGATCACCGTTTAGTATCGATTGTTTGTCATTAGGGGCTTTCTGCAAGTACAGATTCCATGTGCAACACCGAAGATACTCCAAAAATAGCTGCTTGCGTCTTACCATCTATCCAGCGGTACGATCGAGTCATCATCGCGATCGTTAAATGTCTATTTTCTGCTAAATCTATCGTCAAATGGTGTCTATAATAAAACTCACAGAGCCATTACGACGTACAAATTGGATCCAGCCCCTTTTGTCAACGCTCTACAAAATCCCGGATATCTGTATTAACAAAAAAAAGCCTTAAAACGGATTGAAATGGAGGAGATACGTTAAAAAACGATCACTTTCATTGAGCGTTATCCATATTGCCTTTCAGAAGTCGTTGTTTGAAGCGAAATTAGCGCAATAAACTTAAAAGGAATAGTACAAGTTGTCGTTCAAAGTTGACCACACGCAATCCAACGAATAGTGCCGCTTTTGTGGAACCCAGGCGAAAAACTACATCACACGCATTCCTGTCTCTCCTACGCATTGCTGTTCTGAGGGACCTTAGAGGAGGGTCATGGTTTTCTGTCCCAGGTGAACTTTTTTTTGTCACTCTCCGTCCATATATTGTTTCTTTATCCTTTCACCTTTCTGGCGTTAGTTAGTAGTTCGACGACAGCTTGCACTCTGACCGACACCTGGCACTCCACTGTTCACAGTTTCGAGAGAAAAAAAGGCGTACATACGTAACGCGCAAACCCCTCTCCATACACTTTTCCCGTATATGCAAAGCATGTCCCATGCTTGGCGATGGCAACTGGGAACGTGAAATGAAAAACCAGGCGTAAATAGTTGTTGGATTTTAATAGGCAACGCGCAAAAAAGGGCTTCCAAGGTGGCCCCTGGTGTATGGAGAATTCAATAAACGAAGAACTGAAGCGTCCTACACACATATCGGTGTTGGACATGACGACCAACAGAGTGTGCAACTGAAAGGGACCCCCTCTCTATCTAGAACAACAGGGGCATGACATTCAGGCACACACACACACACATGCAGCATATTCTTTTCTGCACATTAACTTACTGTATTTCAAAACAAATGGCTTTTCCATTCTCACCTTCTACCGAAGAGTACGCCGCTGTAATTAATGGTTCCGGTGTGCAAAGCCCTTTCCCACACACGGTACCAACAGCGATTCGTTTCAGGTCGGCCGACCATCACCCAAGAGGTCCCTCTCTTGATGTCCACACAACAAACACACACCGATCTCGGACGCATATGTTTGACTATTATTTATCGATGTACTTTTGCAACTTCACACCTTTAACCCAACGTCCAGCAGGAACTACGAGTATTGTCGTAGAACAAGAATCAGGAACACAAGATACAAACGACATAATTGAGTTTTAAAGTCAGTACTTGTTGCCGTTGTTGAAGGAATTGGATGTTCCAGCGGTATACTACCGCAAAAACTTCCAATTACTATCGGCATTGGATAACCTCCTCTTGTGGCATGAAAAAAACTCCAATGTAGCATGAGACTCCTCCAGGGTACTAATGCGTTTGTTTGCAAATTGCAAAAACAACCTAATAGACCTGTCACAGTGTCAGTTAAATGGATTCAACCGATCCGGTGCACCACACCCGAGCATACCGGAGAGGAGTTGCGCGACAAGGACAAAGGTAAATTAGCCGTGAAGGACGCGTGCGTTCTGCGCGCTAGCCGAGGGAATCGGACTTGATTGATGGCGCTGTTGCCGATGGGATGGTGGAAGAATCACCACTGCTGGTCTCTGCTAGTGTTTCGCAAGACCACTAGTCACGAGTGTTCGGTTCGGATGTACTGTTAAGATCGATTCGCGTCACGACGAGCAACACTACTTTGCCGATAGCCAGAAAATGGAAAACAATCAAATAAATGCGTCCCCGTGTAGTTGGCTCGGACACAAAGCGCTTCCCCTGCTCGATACAAGTCCTTGGCAGTTATTTCCCCAACCCTGTTTCGTTTGACCCAATTTGGGAAAATCCCCACGAAGGATAGGGAGGGAAAACCCTATACGAGGGGGGCTTATGTCAACGGTATCGATTAGTATGGCGGTACCACAAAACCGGATCCGAGCCGAGTGTTGTCCAAACCAGCATTCTTGTGAAAAACCACAAGGCGGAGTTTTATTTAGGTGCTCATTCCACCCAAAACCAACTGCTCATAGCGTTCCGAACCATTACAGGCCTTCGATGGGAGCAGCCTCTTCTCCGTCGCGGCTGGCAACACTGTCACAAACAATGGCCAGTTCGGCTGGAGGTGGTACGTGGTACCACCGAGACCGAGAGAGCACACAAAGGCGGGCGCGCGCGTGAGATGCATCCACTTCCTGTGCGCCTGCGCACGAGATCATCTCCTCGCCAACACCTCCTAGTGTGTGTGTGTGCTTGAAAGAAGGGGTGTTTTGAACCGTTTCCTAGGGAGCAGCCCTTCCCCAACACCAGCGTGCTCCACCACACCCAACACATCCCGGGGTCTCTCGGGGGCTGACTTCACGGGCCCAACCAACAACTCGCGCCTCGCGCGCGCGGGCTTTACTTCTCTTGCATATATCGATCAGCAACTTTGTAGCGCGCTGCGTGTTCTTAACTTCCCGGGGCGTGTTCCGGGATGGTGTGTTTGGTTCTTTGTGTGTTGACGCAACCGGAGTGGTGCCAGGCAACCGGAGTGCCAGCGAAAGACCTTGTCGCCCGAAGGCCAGTGCAATATGAACGCTCCGGTGGCAGAATGGAAGGCAGACGCGGGACACCCGGGCGGCGCGCGCACCAGCGTACAGTGTGGAGAAGGTACGCGCGGCTAATCAGGTTCACGGTTTGGCGCCAACCGGCCGCCAGACGACGACGACGGCGAGAGTCCAATGCAATGTCGACACATACATAGCGCGTTGTTGAAGCGCAGTACTGGGGGGGAAATAATATGAAATTGCACATACAGTCAGTCCCCGTCCTTGCCGTTCCACCAACCTCCACGCGATCCCAGGCTATCACTAAAAGAAGCTCGATGGCTGGGGAGCTGGTTGTGGAGCAAATCAAGTTTAGAAAGTGCTTTCCATGAGTTGGCCAGCGGCCACGTAATGCGAACAATAAGCTCACTACACTTTATGAATGTGGTGTTCGACGACTTTTGCGAGTTTGGTCGCCCTATCTGCCCCGGCTTATCTACACGGTGCCGCTGACGTTGCTCATTAATACGAAAACAATATCAACAAGAAAGCGTGGCGAACGGAAAAAAGAGCGCTTACTCACTGGAAAGTTTGGAGCTATTTCATCACACAAAGAGTTAACGTATCCCCAGCGTTCCACAACTCCTTTGTCCCACCGGCAGCGGCGTTAGCACCGGAGCACCGGAGGGCTTAACAACTCCGTCGGAAGTACCGTAGAAGTAGAAGCGCAGCTGCTAAAATTAGGTCCAATGACTAGTGTTGCGCGCTGCAGCAAATGTGCATGTGCAAGTGGTGTTCAATAATATGCGTACGCGTGTTGTCGCGTTCTATTTATAAGTTTCCGGGGCTGCGTCGCTACTAATCAACGACGGCACCGCACCACCATCCCGCACATTGGCGCGGAGGAGCTGCTAATGTTTTCTAATAATTGTATTAGAGACAATCTTCTTCCTACCCGACGACGGCCATGACGGTGATGACATCAACTGTCTGCCGTGCCCGTCACCCAAATGTGGCGGCAGCAATGCAGCACAAAAGCATTTGCTACGTACGACGACGCGATACGCCAGATGAGATGGCCGCGTAGTGCGCTGATAGACTGGTAGTGATGTCCACGGTAGATGATACTGCCAACGCTAGTATGCATGGGTATGCATGTGAGTGTGTTGGAACTCATACCCCTTTCCACTTCACTGTATCTGCTATTTGCATTACGAACTAATAGTAGACGGTTGCATCATACATTTTGCTTGTCAGTTGTGTGTTGCTCTGTTGCTTGTTCTAGCTTCCCCTCGGGCGTCGCCTCCTTCGATCGCCTCGACCGACCGACTAGACCGAAGCAACGCGCGGGTACGGCATTCGAACCTTTCACCATTTGCTTTGTACCCCGGGCCGTGGTGTTGTCATCGTTTTTGGTTGCACGCGAAGCGAACTAGAATAGAGAGAAGAGCCATAGACCAATATGGCGGAACGTGTGAGGCCAAATAGCGAAAGAATTAAAAAAAAGCATGATGGTCGTTGGCGTGCGTGTGCTGTGGCATTGGCGGATGATGGGGGACTGGGGTATGGTGATTGATGGGTTAGAATTGCTTGCGGGTGGTTTGGGAAAGAGAATGTACACTGAAGCGTCTTGTGCTGGGGAGTCATGATGGAATGGCAATAGTTGAGATCCGTCATGACTTGAGTGGGTTATTGTTGGCAGTGTCATGATGCGTGTGGTCGCCGGAAAGCACAAGGCACGTCGATCGATCTGGGAGTTGGATCATTGCCGATATAAAGCAATTTGATAAGCTAATGTACCAGATCAATATCCTTCAGAACACTGTGTCTACATGATAGTCCATTCCGACAGGATGATTGCAGCCATCTTGACGCAGAGAGCTCATAACCTAAACGTTTAAGATCACCGTTTAGTATCGATTGTTTGTCATGAGGAGCTTTCTGTGCCTTTACCAGTCATTGTCACTGGAACCTGTCCATTGTGTCCAACTTCTTCGCACAAGTCTTGACTTGTGGAGAATCGCAACCCGGTAGAATCTCGACGCAGTTGGATGCATCTATCTATCTATCAGCAGTGTGTCACGGAGCCGGCCATCTATCGTTTGTCGGTGCAAAATGGAACACAAGTGCGGAAATAAATGTGCCCTTGTGCAAATACGCACACACACACATGAACTAGCAAAATGTATGATGCAACCGTCTACTATTAGTTCGTAATGCAAATAGCAGATACAGTGAAGTGGAAAGGGGTATGAGTTCCAACACACTCACATGCATACCCATGCATACTAGCGTTGGCAGTATCATCTACCGTGGACATCACTACCAGTCTATCAGCGCACTACGCGGCCATCTCATCTGGCGTATCGCGTCGTCGTACGTAGCAAATGCTTTTGTGCTGCATTGGCCGCTTTTGTGGAACCCAGGCGAAAAACTACATCACACGCATTCCTGTCTCTCCTACGCAGTGTGAACTGGGGGAGGATGGGCGGACAGCAGCCTTGCACGCATGAGAGTGTAGTCGCACTTTGATGTTTGAAATCTCGATTGCATACATGCATGGCACAGCGGACATGCATGCCACCGCGCAAGACCACCTTCTGCTGCCACCGAACGCAATATACGCATCCGCACTCACTGCTCGCATTTCACGCAATCGTTTTTACGGCCGGGACGTGTGTGCTCTGGCACGATAGCAGTGCAGAAGTTTGGTTTTGAGGTTTAGATATCGCTTGCTGTTCTGAGGGACCTTAGAGGAGGGTCATGGTTTTCTGTCCCAGGTGAACTTTTTTTTGTCACTCTCCGTCCATATATTGTTTCTTTATCCTTTCACCTTTCTGGCGTTAGTTAGTAGTTCGACGACAGCTTGTACCCTGACCGACACCTGGCACTCCACGGCTCACAGTTTCGAGAGAAAAAAGGCGTACATACGTAACGCGCAAACCCCTCTCCATACACCTTTCCCGTATATGCAAAGCATGTCCCATGCTTGGCGATGGCAACTGGGAACGTGAAATGAAAAACCAGGCGTAAATAGTTGTTGGATTTTAATAGGCAACGCGCAAAAAAGGGCTTCCAAGGTGGCCCCTGGTGTATGGAGAATTCAATAAACGAAGAACTGAAGCGTCCTACACACATATCGGTGTTGGACATGACGACCAACAGAGTGTGCAACTGAAAGGGACCCCCTCTCTATCTAGAACAACAGGGGCATGACATTCAGGCACACACACACACACATGCAGCATATTCTTTTCTGCACATTAACTTACTGTATTTCAAAACAAATGGCTTTTCCATTCTCACCTTCTACCGAAGAGTACGCCACTGTAATTAATGGTTCCGGTGTGCAAAGCCCTTTCCCACACACGGTACCAACAGCGATTCGTTTCAGGTCGGCCGACCATCACCCAAGAGGTCCCTCTCTTGATGTCCACACAACAAACACACACCGATCTCGGACGCATATGTTTGACTATTATTTATCGATGTACTTTTGCAATTTCTTCACACCTTTAGCCCAACGTCCAGCAGGAACTACGACAAACGACATAATTAAGTTTTAAGGTCAGTACTTGTTGCCGTTGTTGAACGAATTGGATATTCCAGCGGTATACTACTACAAAAACTCCCAATTACTATCTGCATTGGATAACCTCCTCTTGTGGCATGAAAAAAACTCCAATGTAGCATGAGACTCCTCCAGGGCACTAATGCGTTTGTTTGCAAATTGCAAAAACAACCTAATAGACCTGTCACAGTGTCAGTTAAATGGATTCAACCGATCCGGTGCACCACACCCGAGCATACCGGAGAGGAGTTGCGCGACAAGGACAAAGGTAAATTAGCCGTGAAGGACGCGTGCGTTCTGCGCGCTAGCCGAGGGAATCGGACTTGATTGATGGCGCTGCTGCCGATGGGATGGTGGAAGAATCACCACTGCTGGTCTCTGCTAGTGTTTCGCAAGACCACTAGTCACGAGTGTTCGGTTCGGATGTACTGTTAAGATCGATTCGCGTCACGACGAGCAACACTACTTTGCCGATAGCCAGAAAATGTAAAACAATCAAATAAATGCGTCCCCGTGTAGTTGGCTCGGACACAAAGCGCTTCCCCTGCTCGATACAAGTCCTTGGCAGTTATTTCCCCAACCCTGTTTCGTTTGACCCAATTTGGGAAAATCCCCACGAAGGATAGGGAGGGAAAACCCTATACGAGGGGGGCTTATGTCAACGGTATCGATTAGTATGGCGGTACCACAAAACCGGATCCGAGCCGAGTGTTGTCCAAACCAGCATTCTTGTGAAAAACCACAAGGCGGAGTTTTATTTAGGTGCTCATTCCACCCAAAACCAACTGCTCATAGCGTTCCGAACCATTACAGGCCTTCGATGGGAGCAGCCTCTTCTCCGTCGCGGCTGGCAACACTGTCACAAACAATGGCCAGTTCGGCTGGAGGTGGTACGTGGGAAGATAAACCGTTCGTCGCTCTCCTGTCACGTCTTCCGTGGGGAGAGAACGGGACAGGATGGATTAAGGCCGCTTTGTTGGCGTGCGGGATCGTGAAGAAGGGCAGGAGAGTTGTATGTCTTCTGCTTCGCACGGATCGAACTCCTTTGCCTTGGGAGGGGTGTGGCACACCGTTTCGTTATCCCCTCTTTGTGACAGGATAGACCATGGGAGAGATTCACGGTGTATTCGATTACCAGAAGGTAGTTTTCAATTTTATTTTATTAGCGAACTGCAAGAGTTGGATATGCACGATGAAGTTATACTACATTGGAACCGCTAAACTGATTCATTAGCATATACAAGTCGCGCAAGACGCAGAAGCAATCGTAAGTAATGGATATAGAATCAGGAATACCGTATAACTAGAATAATGTATAGATGTTCCAGACGCTGGCATCCAGACTTACATCTGGAATAATATAAACGCAGACTACACATAACCTACAGACGTTTGGCCCTCCGTCTGTTATACTGACAATTATTTATACAGATGTGTCCAGATGTGCATGAACTAATGATCTCTTGCTAAGATCCAAACTTTTCCTTTAATTTGCATTACAACAATCTGTTCTGTTCAGAACAACTCCGCTACAAATACGCAAAATATCAAACTGCTCCACGCAATGCTCTAAGTGTTAGTTTTTGCTCAGAAATTCTAGACCATCAGTACAATCAACTTTAAATGTGAACAATCTTCCGCCTGAGGCTGTTGGATTGGAATGATTTTTTTAATTGTATATCCACCTCTCCCCTTATAACATCCTCATTATCGTTGCAGCAAAAAAACGACAAAACACGCACACAAAACATTTAAGCTCGAAACCGATCCCATCCGACAGTTTCAACGAAAAGCTGCAAGAGACAAGTAATTGTAGCCGAAGGCTAAACGTCATTTACGCGGCCTGGCTGGCTTCCTTCTTCTTCCCTTGTCTGTCGGGAGAAACGTTGGAGAACCGTGCAAACATACAATCGTGAGACCGGGTGTGTTATGGCTACGATTTGCATAGATGGCAGTTAGAAACGGATGAGCCGTGTTTGTCTATCTGGCTGGAGGGCACTACTAACGTTGGCCTTGCCGAGATAGGCTAATAACTACAAGCGATCTTCTCTCAACAGACTGTGCGCCGATAAAGGTCGAGCGAAAGATACTGCCCTACTATAAAACACGATCCGATCGGATCTTTGACAAGTTAATGAAGTATCCGATATCGTGTATAAGTATTAGCTAGAAAGTACTTTCGCGGTTAACCAAGGTAATCGCGGTCGAGCGGAAAACCGGTCGCGAGCTATCTGCAGAGGCGTGATGTACCGTTTTCAGACCTCACAATGTCTGCAACTACAAGGACTTACCACTTCAGGCGAAGAGGTTTGAGACATAGGTGCTGCGATTGTCTTGGCTGTCGTAAAAGATAGTAATTTGAATCTCGGACCAGCGCGTTACCAGACACCAACCACACACACACACACACAAGCCCTAGACGAGAGAAAGGCTCGTTCTTCGTTTTGATAGCTGTCAATGACGAGATCGCAACACGCGGCTCTGGCTGTGGGCTAATCAGTGACAAAGCAACCACAGACAACATGTACCGCTCCTTCAAGACAGAGCCATCTGTTGTCAATCATCCATCTGTTGAGAATTACTTTTACCATAGAAATTAAATAGTCTATTACTCAACGCAGCAGAAAGCAAAATGACGAAGAAATTGAACTGAACCTAACGAATGGTAACATAAAAGGAATAATAACAAATAACTATCATTCCTAGAAACCAAACCCCAAATTCCAATCGATTTCAACATTTTTCATGGTGTGTTGAGGTGATTTCTCTTCTTCAACTTACCTTGTTAGCTCAACCGACGGCATTCCACGAACACTTCTTCGACATCCAAAGACAAATAATTGTTTGTGATAGTCATCTCTCTTCAATGCGATCAACCATCCAATTTAGGAACGTTTTTGGGAGCACTTTTTCTTCCACAGCCAAAACACCTCTAAACATGTTCCACCTTAGGGCCACACAATTGAAGCACACGAAGCAAAGACCGCTGTGGGTACAAATCACTCCTCCCCGGTATTATCCACGGCCAACAGCAGCAACAACAACAACAGACCCGAAAACCTTTTCTTGCCATTTACACGGCGCAAGGGAGTGGAGCAGAGGCCTCTCCCGACACAACTCGGCGAAATTTGATATTTTTGCAGCTCTCTTTTCTTCTTCACCAACAACAATAATAAAAAAAAAACTAAACTGCACAAAAACGCGACGCTCCATGTCTCACTAAACGTTACACGCAAACACACACGAGCAGCACACGTACATTACAAACACACACACATACACTTTCGCGATCCAGAAATTCCCGGTAATTTGCTCCGTGAGCGACGACGACAACGACGGGTCCGTTTTTTCCAAAAGTGTTCGCGAAACCTGTGCCTACTTGATCGCGGCTCGAAGTAACCGAGCGAGGTGGAATGTTGCGATTTTCAAACGAGGAAAAAAAAAACACCTCCTCCTATCGATAGCGGCACACTCGACGAGAGTTTGGGGGGCGCGCGTACTTGGGCAAACATTCCACTAAATTTAGACGACGACACACGGTTCCAGGCACGACAAAATGGAAGCAAATCAGAGTTTGAAGCACACCGAAGGCCCGCGGGAGACGACGAAGAAATGTGGCGGAAAACTCGTCTCTCGGACTTCCAACGGACTTGACGGGACACCAGACGCATCACGCAAGAAAGAGAAGCGTCCTTCCCCGAAGGGTTTGACAATTTGACGGCAGCGATCGTGTCTGTGCGCGAATCAGCAAGAGCGCCGCGTGCGGCAAAGGGAAACCGGCCAGGAATTCGTGAGTGAAAATAGCTCCCCGTCAGGGCGAGGAGATTCCAAAGAAGCCTCCCGGAGCAAGCACGAAAAAAGTGAGGTTACCGTGCGCACTGCAACATACACACACACGCGCTCGGTGGGGGTATGGGGCAAAAGAACCGCGAAAAGAACGCAGCACGCACACGCGGCGGTAAGACAATGCAGCAAAAACGGAATCTTAACCTCGTGTCACACGGTGCAGCAGCAGCAGCAGCAGCAGAGAGTTCCGCGGGAGTCTCGGGGAGCACGGCACCGTGTGTGGATTCGCGCGCGCGCCGCTCCGGTGCTCCGGAGCCCGGGCCACACGGGGGACACAGATATTGGCTCGGTCCGCCCCGTAAAACAAAACACGACTGTGTGGTGTCGGCGGCGACCACCACGACAAGACCACGAGACACGACACACGACTACACGATGACGCACCCGGGGACCCGACCCAAGGCGTGTGTCCGAGCCAGCCAGCAGCGGCAGTGGCCTGTGTTGGTGCATCATGACTTTTACCCCTTGGAAGTGGTCGGATCGTACGCTCGGAAGGTACGCGAGCACACAGGCGGCAGAAGTGAGGGAGAAACCGGCGGACACGCAAATAATGCAACCCCTGGGCTCAGTGTGTGTGTGTGCGTGTACAGGAGTGTTTGTGTCCGGCGTTTTTTTTGTTCATTCTTCTTGCGGGCGTGTTCCACTCCCCCCCTCGCTCCATTCTCCCCGTAGGTTGATTTCTGCACAACCAGGGATCACTTCGATCGATTGCTGATATTTTTGCACCAATACACACACATATGCACACTCGTGTGACGTTTGCAGGAAAGGGAGGCCGGATCGGACCACCTCTCGCTAACCCGCTCTGTGTGCCCTTTTGCACCGTTCCGTCTGGGAATCGAGCGCTGCGTGTGTGTGTGTTTCGATGCACTTTTTTGCATCGCACAGAGCTTCCGTCTCGTTCCCGCCGCTCTGCATTGCTGCCCGCGCATCGCAGTGTGCGTGTTGCAAAAACTTCATTCCCGGCACGCTTCCCATCTCGCTTCCTCTCGCGGCCGGATTCGCGTGCTCGCTCACTCACGCGTGCAGCCGAAAGTGCAGCCCCGGGAGCTCCCGAGGGGTTTCCGCGCCTGTGTGTGTGTGCGTGTTTGTGTGCAGTGTGCATCCAATTTCCGGATGACATGCGCTGCTGCAACCGCTCCGTTGCTTTCTTCTTCGCGCACCCGGCTGTCACTATGGCGACTGCTGTCTCGCTCTCGCACTGCTTGATGTGTTCGGCCCGGATCCCCAGGACCCTTTGTCTCCGTCTGTCCACTCCCCTTACCTAAAGTTGGATGTTCCGTGCATCATCAAGGCTGGTCAAGATTTGCCGGGGTACGTCACAACGAACGCCAATGGTTACACACATATGCGCACGGCATACACTGCCCTTATCAACACACCGCGCATACCCGAACGATTCTAGCACGAACACACACAGAGGCGGCGAGGAAGGGGATGCTCCAGAAGCGGGAGCTGCATTCCCGTGAAGCTCGACTGCAGTTTTGTCGCGGTGTGTGCGTGTGGCCACGGTTCGTTCGGGTGGATGCAGTTCGGGTTATCTCCGTCCGTTCGTCCACAGTCGGTTGACCGTCTCTCGGCTGGGATCGGGATGGGACCATCCCTTTGTTGAGCAAAACTGCATTTAAACCAACACACATGCTCCGGAGAAGATACACAGGGTGGTGCTAGGGGATGTGTCCCACGGGCTGATGCGGGTGTATGCTATTCCGGAATGCACCCCGCAGTCAGCACACATTACTTCCCTTTGGCGTAGTGTTCTCCAACTTGAAACTCGAATACCCAACGAACAATTTGACCAATTGAGGTACTACCTGCGAGAGATTTTAATTTCGACAACGAACGTCTAGCATCAGGAACTGGAAACTATTTACTAGATCGAATCGAAGCACAATATGAAATTATAAAAAATGGTAAACATAGCAAAGATCATCGATTTTCCAAACTTTAACGTCTTCTTAATATTTTAATGGTGCTCTATTATTCATCTCTATGAAAATTTTAACATGGGATGACGTGCGTTTGCCCTTCTTCATTCGGCTTTCAATCCCTCACGAAGGATAATCAGATTAATTGGATGAACCAGTTCACGAGATAAGATACATCTGACAATGATCGTCTCCCCCGATTAGGAACTCCATGGAAAGCACCTAAAGCTCTGTGCAACGCTGCCTGTGAAGTCCTTTGAAATTATAAAAAAATGAAATGGAAAAAACTTGTTACATCTTTGATTACACTTAATTTGGGTCATCTACGTTCGTAAATGGGACCTCCCATGGATTCAATGAGGAAGGAACATCCGTTCTAAGGGATAGAAATATCCA
>KZ072998.1:37313-56221 GCA_002091845.1 Anopheles cracens
TGATCATATCGACCGGATTGGAGTAGTTCTCGTCACTGATCGGTACGCCTCCCGGTGGACTCGACTGAAGCGGATGGTGGTGATGGCTGTTGCCGATACTTCCCGAACCCGACCCATGCGACGATATGCTACCCTGCGGCCGATGATTATGCAGTGGATGGTCCGTTGATGGTACCGGCACCGGTGGTCCATAGTATCCGCGGGCACCACCGGAAGAGGATCCAGTGGGAGAGATGAGTTTAGGTGGCCGTTGTTGCTGTTGATGCTGGTGCTGCTGCTGCTGGAGCATGTCGATTGGGTTCGAGTAAGAAACATCAGTAACAGCCGATGTGTCACCTTCAGCAGCGGAAGGATCCCCATCTTCACCGGCGGCCAACGCTGCCGGGTCTTCCTCCGAAACGGTTCCGTCCGGGCGTTGCTCTTGCTTCTGTTGCTGCAGTCGCTGCTCCTTCTTCAGGCGGGCCTTCTCACGCGCACGCTTTGCTTTGGCACGCTCCCTTTCCTGGAGCATTTTGGCGAGTTCCTTATCTTGCGCCTCCATCGCTACCTTACGGTCGATAAACTCTTGATCCACCTGTCCACCTTCCTCTTCCTGCAACTTGCGTGCCAATTCCTAGGAAAGGGAAAGGTAAACAGAGGTAAGTCAATCATCATTCTGATTTAATTTATGGAAATTACTGCCCGGTTGACACGGGCAGTCGCGATCGCATGTTGACACGATTGTTGCTCATTGCATCACATCTTTTACTTAGGCGAACGCATGCCACACAATGTATTCTGGAATCTTCTGAAGGATTTCATGTTGATTATCCATCAATTTAAAAAATTGCTTTCAATCCATAGCTTAAAGTATAGGCCTACGGCCATGATAGATCAAGATATCTAGTTTCAAACGTAGAGTAGACGTTGTATGTTGAAACTGCTTTCCTATCTTATCGTGCTGACGATATCTTCTAATGAACCAACATATCCATCAATTACAATTTGAAGATAACGCATTAATCAACACATTGCTTGTCGTGCTGATCCCTAACTTTAAAGCGAAATACTAACCCGAAACCGATAAGCGTTGAATAAACACCATCCTTCCCAAACGAGTCTGCCTCTAGTCATGCGCTTTACTAAATCCCACATGCCATCCAGAGTACAGACACGCTCGGGACGGAAGGCCCCTTTAGGTTCAATGGCTCACACAGAAACAAAAACGCCCTATTAAAGAAGCTTACCGCGTCCCGCAACTCCTGCTCGAGCCGCATATCGATCTCCTGTATCTCGTCCGGCGGCAACCCGAGATCCTGCAGCGTACGGATACGATCCGTCTTGTCGTAGCTGCTGTTCTTCGAATGACTCGGTGAGGCGTGCGAAGAATGTGGCTGATTCTGATAGATCGCCGTGCCCCCGTGCGGATGAGGATGATGGGCGTGATGATGCGAATGGGCACCTTTAGGTGTCGCACCACCATTCGCGTATCGCGCGCTCGGGCCCGGTTCCGGCAGGGATGTTCCACCGACCGGAAGCCCGAGCTGATTCAGTGGAGTGGCCAGGAAGGTACCACTACTGTTGGTGGTGGTGCTCGCAAGCGCTTCCTCGATATCGTCATCATCGTACAGATTGTAGTTGATGGGGTTTGCGGTTCGCTGCAAAGGAGCAGCTTCCGTTCGGCGACCGTGAGCGCCGGCATCGTAGCCTCCTTGCTCTGCAACAGATTGTGCGCCTCGGCCCGGTGACGCCACTACCGGCGTGGACACGTACTTCTCCGGGGACATTTTATTGAAGTTCGTATTGTTCTGATACTCGGCTTCCGTTGTGGGCGCGATGTTCGTCTGGCCGTAGCGAGCTGGCCCGTTCCGGGCGGACGAACCGCCGTTTGCACCCTGCCCTGAGTGGGAAAAGTTGTTCACGGACGGTGGCAGCGGGTACTGATACTGGAAGTCATCGTTCGTGAGAGGCATATCGTACGGACGGATACTGTCCACAATGTCGGTGGTTTGTAGCGAGCGTGGCGCTTGCCTGTACGCGGGCCCACTCGACGGTGGTTGTTTCTTTTCCGGTGTGTGCGAGTGGAGGTTTACGTTTACGTACGGTCCTCCACCCGCTACACTTCGTTCATCGCCGTCGTCATCGTCGTCGTCGGAGTATTGATTGAAGTTCGCCGCAATTCTCGGTTGCTCCGGAGCCGGGAAAGGGTCCACCCGTTCGTGGTACCCGGCGGCATGGTTCGGACTTAACGGAGCACGCCCGTTCTGAAAGACGGGCTGCGGTGGAGGCCTTTTCGGGGCGTTCAAATCCAACGAGGCGTAGTGAAGATCGGGCGGATACTGTTGTGATCGGCCAGGATCATTGCAGTGTGATGGTTGTGCTGGTGGGGGCGGTGAGTGAGCCATAAAGTGTGACGCACTGGAGGAGGAGGACGCGCTCGGAACGTCCTGCGCACCGTTTGAAACCGGTTGCTTGGGCTTTGGATGTGTTCGTGGTGGCAGGGGAAATGGGTTTTGATCCTGGGTGGCATGCTGTCGTCCGGAGTGTCCAGCACTTCCGGATGGGTGCCTGCGATCACCCAGGATGGCTTGCTCTTGTAGTTTGCGGGCCAACATCTCTCCACGTTGAAGCTCCATCTGTCGCTTAAGGTGAGCCTCTCGATTCAGCTGATCCGCAATGCCTCGAGCTACTTTTGCATCCATTTCTTCCCTGATTTTGGGAAACAAACGTTAAGAAAGTAGGTTAGTACACGGTCTAACAGACAAGTTATTTGTTTCAAGAACTCACTGCTCATTGATCATCTGATGGTAGAGAGCTGCCTGCCGCTCCGCATCTTCCTTCTCGCGTATCTGCTCCGACAGGGCTGTCGGGAAGTCCTGCCGGACGATTTGGTTGCGCTGTTTATTGCCTTTGTAATGCTCGTTGACTGTAAAATGTACCATACAAGGGTTAATTACGTACTCCAACAATGGATAACTTTTTATTACTGTCCACTTACTCTCTTGGTTCTGAAGCTGATAGGCTAAGGCACCATCCTCCCGTACGAGCCACTCCTTGCAAACTGCGACGCGGAAAGGGAAGAAAAGAAAACGAAAAGGAACAGTTAAGGTCAGGCAATACAGACTCCCAGCAATAAATGCACTTAACATCACTATAAACAATAACAATGTTCTTGGTGTAGAGATGCTGTGTTCTCTCAGCAGTTAACCTTCGGCAAAAGGAAACATTATGAAGCATTAACACTCCCAACAATATCCCCGGGGCGAGTTGGCAATGGCACTGTGCGGAGGTTACACTAATTTGTTTTACAAATTGCAACCAGTTTCGTGTGGTTCTTTTTTTTGCAAACTGCATCCTGCTGGGGGACAGCGAGATGAGTTTCATTATGACCATCGGTCACGCAAGAACGAGAAGATGCGCACGACTGGAAGGATAACAAACACGCCGTGTCTGCTGCTCCTCTCGTACGTTACGTAAAGTGGACGCGGTCGGATAAATTATGCCATCGGAAAGTCGGTGGCCTTCCGCCGGTGGAGGAGGATCCTCGTCTTTGGCAACGGATGGAGCCGGCAGAAGCAGAACCCTGGTAGCCTTGACCTTGTGCTGAAGAACCGTGCGATGTGCGCGGGAAAGAGAGGGATCCATTTTTGCACATTAATTTTCACGGCCGGACACCCCTGGATGGCCTTGAAGAAGGACATCGGCTTCGGAGCGAGCCTCCCGAAAAAGAGCTGCTCGCGGGAAGGAATCATAAATCAAGGTGTATTCGGTTGTGTCGGGTTTCTTCTCCTTCGTTTGTTGTTTTGTTATTAATGCTTGCCCGCACTTGGCACCTGAAGATCGTGAAGATTCATTGTTTCTCCGAGGCCAAGGGGTTCTAAGCGTATAAAAGCGAACTGAAGCCACACCACAGCATCTCAGTTCCGAGTCCGATACCGGAGAAGATAGTACGTATTCGTTTGTGGCAGTTCCCCAACCGTCGAGCATCAAACATGCAGAGCATCCAGATTGCGTTCTTCGTGCTTTTGGCCGCTGTTTCTACAATGGTAAGTGATATCGAAATCTTGTTATTAGAAGGATCAACCTGAAGGAAATGTCTTGTTCCAATGCAGGCTTTCTTCACCGAGGAGCAACACGAGATCGCGAAGGCACTTTCGAGCGCCTGTCAAGCCGAGCTGGGTGGAGAGCTTCCGGAGGACTTTACCACCAGGATGCGCCAGGGTGATCTCACGCTCAACAGTGAGACCGCGAAGGTAAGTCCGGTTAGCTAGTGTTGCAAACGATCCGGCCAACGTGTTAATCCCCCCTCGCTTTGCTTTCCAGTGCACCATCCAGTGCATGTTCGCGAAGGTAGGCTTCACGGACGAGAACGGGCTGACCAACCGGGAGGTGCTGGTGGCGAAACTTTCCAAGGGTAATCCGGTGGAGAAGGCGGAGAAGTTTGCCGACATCTGCAACAAGAGTGAAGGCGCGAACAAGTGCGATAGGGCGTTCAGTCTGTACGAGTGTTACCACAAGAGCAAATCCATCTTCGACTGAGTGAATCGTTTCAAGTCGGCGGCCATCATCCACGGGTACCAATTCATCACTTCACAGCTGTTGTAAGCTGTGCTGATAGTTGTTGTGTGCGGAGTAAAAGCAGTTTTGAAAAATGCAAACTCGGTGGTGCTGGTTACTGATATGATGACTCATAGTTCGTCGTACGCTTGTGAAACTAATGTGCAACTGTTCTGAAACTGTTTAGACGTGAAGATGTATTGATAATCAATGCAATGTTAAGTGTGCGGGAAGTCATTTGATCCCGTGTAAACCACGATCGCACGATTAAAATACTAAAATGCTAACTTAAGATGAGCTATGCATCGTGTATTTCTTATCTAAAACAGTAGCACAGGGACAATTCACGATCTTGTTGGGCTAAATACTAGGGACATCAGAATATGTTCAGCTTTTTCATTTCTACTGGATGGAATGTATTCCCCATTTCACGATCCTTTCACATTAAGGAAGCCCGATAAAGATGTAACAAATGACAGTTCAATTAATGCATGCGATTGTCGGTGCCAACATGTCTGGCCAGCAAGATTTATGGATTGGATTAAGCCTCACATACAACGCGACGCGACCATAAATCAGCAGGAGCGTTTGGAACGAGTTTTCGTCGATGCTTTAAAACGCAATGTATCATATCTTCGGTACATGTATAAGAGCTTCCCACGTTCTTCCTCGGTCCGGTCGTGTTCCGGTTCTTATCGCAACACTTCATCCGGTTGTGTGTAAGAATAGACCCTTCAGAATAAGAGTCAGCTGTTAGGCACTCTTAGACATAAGACCGCATCTGCGCACCGTTTGAAACCGGTTGCTTGGGCTTTGGATGTGTTCGTGGTGGCAGGGGAAATGGGTTTTGATCCTGGGTGGCATGCTGTCGTCCGGAGTGTCCAGCACTTCCGGATGGGTGCCTGCGATCACCCAGGATGGCTTGCTCTTGTAGTTTGCGGGCCAACATCTCTCCACGTTGAAGCTCCATCTGTCGCTTAAGGTGAGCCTCTCGATTCAGCTGATCCGCAATGCCTCGAGCTACTTTTGCATCCATTTCTTCCCTGATTTTGGGAAACAAACGTTAAGAAAGTAGGTTAGTACACGGTCTAACAGACAAGTTATTTGTTTCAAGAACTCACTGCTCATTGATCATCTGATGGTAGAGAGCTGCCTGCCGCTCCGCATCTTCCTTCTCGCGTATCTGCTCCGACAGGGCTGTCGGGAAGTCCTGCCGGACGATTTGGTTGCGCTGTTTATTGCCTTTGTAATGCTCGTTGACTGTAAAATGTACCATACAAGGGTTAATTACGTACTCCAACAATGGATAACTTTTTATTACTGTCCACTTACTCTCTTGGTTCTGAAGCTGATAGGCTAAGGCACCATCCTCCCGTACGAGCCACTCCTTGCAAACTGCGACGCGGAAAAGGGAAGAAAAGAAAACGAAAAGGAACAGTTAAGGTCAGGCAATACAGACTCCCAGCAATAAATGCACTTAACATCACTATAAACAATAACAATGTTCTTGGTGTAGAGATGCTGTGTTCTCTCAGCAGTTAACCTTCGGCAAAAGGAAACATTATGAAGCATTAACACTCCCAACAATATCCCCGGGGCGAGTTGGCAATGGCACTGTGCGGAGGTTACACTAATTTGTTTTACAAATTGCAACCAGTTTCGTGTGGTTCTTTTTTTGCAAACTGCATCCTGCTGGGGGACAGCGAGATGAGTTTCATTATGACCATCGGTCACGCAAGAACGAGAAGATGCGCACGACTGGAAGGATAACAAACACGCCGTGTCTGCTGCTCCTCTCGTACGTTACGTAAAGTGGACGCGGTCGGATAAATTATGCCATCGGAAAGTCGGTGGCCTTCCGCCGGTGGAGGAGGATCCTCGTCTTTGGCAACGGATGGAGCCGACAGAAGCAGAACCCTGGCAGCCTTGACCTTGTGCTGAAGAACCGTGCGATGTGCGCGGGAAAGAGAGGGATCCATTTTTGCACATTAATTTTCACGGCCGGACACCCCTGGATGGCCTTGAAGAAGGACATCGGCTTCGGAGCGAGCCTCCCGAAAAAGAGCTGCTCGCGGGAAGGAATCATAAATCAAGGTGTATTCGGTTGTGTCGGGTTTCTTCTCCTTCGTTTGTTGTTTTGTTATTAATGCTTGCCCGCACTTGGCACCTGAAGATCGTGAAGATTCATTGTTTCTCCGAGGCCAAGGGGTTCTAAACGTATAAAAGCGAACTGAAGCCACACCACAGCATCTCAGTTCCGAGTCCGATACCGGAGAAGATAGTACGTATTCGTTTGTGGCAGTTCCCGAACCGACGAGCATCAAACATGCAGAGCATCCAGATTGCGTTCTTCGTGCTTTTGGCCGCTGTTTCTACAATGGTAAGTGATATCGAAATCTTGTTATTAGAAGGATCAACCTGAAGGAAATGTCTTGTTCCAATGCAGGCTTTCTTCACCGAGGAGCAACACGAGATCGCGAAGGCACTTTCGACCGCCTGTCAAGCCGAGCTGGGTGGAGAGCTTCCGGAGGACTTTACCACCAGGATGCGCCAGGGTGATCTCACGCTCAACAGTGAGACCGCGAAGGTAAGTCCGGTTAGCTAGTGTTGCAAACGATCCGGCCAACGTGTTAATCCCCCCTCGCTTTGCTTTCCAGTGCACCATCCAGTGCATGTTCGCGAAGGTAGGCTTCACGGACGAGAACGGGCTGACCAACCGGGAGGTGCTGGTGGCGAAACTTTCCAAGGGTAATCCGGTGGAGAAGGCGGAGAAGTTTGCCGACATCTGCAACAAGAGTGAAGGCGCGAACAAGTGCGATAGGGCGTTCAGTCTGTACGAGTGTTACCACAAGAGCAAATCCATCTTCGACTGAGTGAATCGTTTCAAGTCGGCGGCCATCATCCACGGGTACCAATTCATCACTTCACAGCTGTTGTAAGCTGTGCTGATAGTTGTTGTGTGCGGAGTAAAAGCAGTTTTGAAAAATGCAAACTCGGTGGTGCTGGTTACTGATATGATGACTCATAGTTCGTCGTACGCTTGTGAAACTAATGTGCAACTGTTCTGAAACTGTTTAGACGTGAAGATGTATTGATAATCAATGCAATGTTAAGTGTGCGGGAAGTCATTTGATCCCGTGTAAACCACGATCGCACGATTAAAATACTAAAATGCTAACTTAAGATGAGCTATGCATCGTGTATTTCTTATCTAAAACAGTAGCACAGGGACAATTCACGATCTTGTTGGGCTAAATACTAGGGACATCAGAATATGTTCAGCTTTTTCATTTCTACTGGATGGAATGTATTCCCCATTTCACGATCCTTTCACATTAAGGAAGCCCGATAAAGATGTAACAAATGACAGTTCAATTAATGCATGCGATTGTCGGTGCCAACATGTCTGGCCAGCAAGATTTATGGATTGGATTAAGCCTCACATACAACGCGACGCGACCATAAATCAGCAGGAGCGTTTGGAACGAGTTTTCGTCGATGCTTTAAAACGCAATGTATCATATCTTCGGTACATGTATAAGAGCTTCCCACGTTCTTCCTCGGTCCGGTCGTGTTCCGGTTCTTATCGCAACACTTCATCCGGTTGTGTGTAAGAATAGACCCTTCAGAATAAGAGTCAGCTGTTAGGCACTCTTAGACATAAGACCGCATCAGCTTTTGTGAACCGCACGCTAGCCGCGGAGTCACAATTTCACTTTCCACTGCAAGTGATACACCACTTCGTAGGCTTCGAAACGCGAGTTGGTACGCCGGCCTACGCAACACGCATCGCGCCACCATCGCATGCAACAGGTTAAACACGTCCTGTATCCGGTGGTGTAAGCAGGAGGGAGCAAGGACAAAAAGCCCTACAGTCTCCACTCCAGACGCCGGTGAGTGTAAATCTCCGGTGAGATGTTCCGTAGAGAGAGAGGTAGAGAGAAAAGAATCATCAATCTCGGCGCTTTTATTCCGGCTCTACGTACTGGAAAGCCGGGAACCCGGGAGGTATTGCGCGAGCTGTATTGGTATTGGTTGCTGGTTGCTCCGAGACAGCTAAACTAGTCCCGGAGCCCAGCAGCACGGAACGGGTTTATTTTTGAATGAAATGAAAGTCTTTTTACCATGGTTGTAACGGGAAACGGAGGACCAGATTGCAGTCACAGCTCGGCTATTTGTGGGTTGATCGAATGGTTACTATTGCTGTTTTTATATATAAGCGACATGATTCCTTGCGTTAATGTACCTTGAAATATTAGATTTAACGGATAATAACAATGTACTCTTGCTATAATAAAAAAGTTATTTTATTACACAATCTTTATTTAAATTAACTATAATCTTAAACTGTATTTATAGGGCAAATTGCAATGTTAACACTATGTGTTCCATAATTCCAGGTTAACTGCTCCAAACTTCTGCTTTCGAAAGCTGGAGTAACGTATATTTCAGATTCAGCGCATTAAAATGCAACTACCCTGTACTAAATACTACCATCGCATCAAATTTGCTAGCTCTAAAGTATTTTTTAGAATGATAACTGCAATAAAACGCATGCAAAAGGAAAACTTTGTATTGAAATTGTTCTTAACTATAAATGATGATAAACCTGAACTTTAGAAAAATCAACCAGAGAAAAGTAAACCTAGCGTTTCCTGAAAGTTTTCTAAAACTAAGAGGCATTTGGATGAATCGAATCTGACTTCGAAGCATGGTCTTTGTTGTTGATTCTTCTTTGCTTTTGTTGCCGATTGTTTTTTTTTATCATACGAAAATATTGCTGGGAATATATCTTACATCCGGAGACATGGTGACCATACTGAAATCCCTCCGTAAAATTGAGAATCGATAAATTCGTCAGTGACGAATAAACCGTTTCCATTTCTCAAAACTAATTTATTATATAGCAAGCGTTTTCAATGACAAGCGATCAGTTTTCCTGTTATAAAAAGTAGGTTAATGAAGAAAACTCAGACCAATTCACATCAAGATGGCGATGACCATCACAAGCCCCAGCACTTTCCAGCCCACCCAACCCCTAATAAGCTGTACCGCACTGCTCGCAAATCAGCGCAGCATTCCAATGAACCGTATTTCCACCGCTTTCCCGACCAAAGTGATCACCCGCGGGTTTTCGCAACCGGGAACGGTGGCGGGTTGGTGGCGGCGCGGTCAATGCACCCGGGGCCCGCACAACCCAAGCGGGAATTTTCTCAAAATATGAAACATATTTAATGTGTGTACGAGTGCGCGCGCGATCGCGCTTGGATTGTTTACCCTTCCGGTTGCGGTATTTGCGTGCCCCAACCGCAGAAGCAGGTGGAAAACAGCAATAACAACTAGTATGCGAAAAGAGGAGGACGGCAGCGGAAAGAAAACCTGCACCATGATGCGCTAAATGATTGTCCAATGCAAAGATGCAAATGGAAGAAAAGTGGCAACGTTCGCAAGCGGCACGGAAAATTGGCGATTGATCGTCATCCGGTGGGGGAGGGTGGGAGCATTTGAATGTGCCATTCACGGCAGCACGGGACGAGAGTAAAAGTGAATGCCTGGTTGGGGAGAAAGTTCATCGTCCGGGTGGGGGTGGATAATTATTATCAAACTTTTAGTTTAGCTTCGCAAAAAAAAACCAACGAATCGAAATAGATTATCAGATTAATAGCGAGAGTCTCAAATTGCGTTTTTCCTCCACAAACAAAGGTCTCTTATGCTAAGTGGAGAAAACGATTTCCACCGCTCGTTCGAAAATGAGCGAGAGGGGAGAGAACACAAAGAAGCTGACGCGAAAAACTTCCAAACCCAACTTCGAATCCGGTGCCGCTGAGAGTTTTTTTTAATTTCAATTCGGAGATTGCTTTGTGTTGGTGACGTTCGGAAGGAAAAAAAACGAGATCATAATTTCCCTCATCACGAGAGGTTGGGATATAGGTATGCCACAACAACAACGACCCCAAACCAAAATAAATGCCCGCTCGTCCGTCCGTCCGGCGTGGTGCGTCCAGAAATAGGCCCTTCTATCGATCGCGCATCCCCGCACGATCGCACGCTGACGATGACGATGATGGCGCGCGGAGATGATGAACGACCGACCGACGTTGGATGGAAGGTATGGCCCTTTTTATGGTCGCTTACCGCTTCCCACCGTCTTTCTCCGTTCATCGCGCCGGGGCTAAAAATATTGCTTCCTAATGCCCCCTTTGGCTGGAGCGCGCTCTTGACGGTGACGGTGCGCATGAGTACCTTCAACGAATCTTCGCTCTGGAGGTTTCGAGTGTCGGGAAATGAGCCACTGCGGTCGCTGTCGCCCAACATGTGGAAAACAGATACAAATGACGTATAGTTCCATCTCGGTAGCACCGGCCCGGCTTGGTTTGAATGGAGCGGAAGATACTTTCCCTATCGCTCGGCGCGGGTACTTCAGCCATTAGAGCTACAATGCATTGGGGCTGAGTTATATCATTCATCTTGTTGCGTTTACTTCCATTCAGACTATCTAGTGATCCAACTGCAACCTTTTAGTTTTTTTTAAAGATAAATCCAAAGGTTTATTGGGATTCAACTGAAAACGACGATTTCAGGAGATGGAAGATCATCACTGTCAATCCCAGAACGATCAATCTGTCGCCACGATGGGTTAATTTTAACTGGAAAGCCTTCATAATTGACAGTGCTAATGATGCGTGTGGATAATAATTGCTTCTCCATTTTTCAACTGACGACTCATCCATCAAGTCGTCAGAATGTACGCTGTACGTGTGGGACGCTGTGAGCTATGCCTGTTCCAAATTGGTCTAGTCCACAGTACATTATACTGTGCTATCAGTGGGCAATGTTTGCAACGTTCACATGCACGCTCGGTTCAACAATGTAGCGCGTTTTCTCAATAAATCTGTCTGTTCAAATCGCGCTACACTATTGACTGCGTCACGTTACCAAGCCGAGACAGCTGCCCAAACATGGTGTCCATGGTCTTATACACCGACATGAATTGCTTCTACCGTTCGAAAGGGAAGCAGAACGCGGTCTTTACTGATGTTGACCGCATTCTTATCAGTGTTCCAAGGGGTGTGTTTCCAACACGCCTTTTCGCTGTGAGAACCGAACCGAAACTCAAAGTCGAATGCAACTCGCGCAATGCCTTGTAATCAAAGCAGGCTCTAATGCTGCTCTCCCAGCAGCCAATCAAACCGGCCCGGGTCTCAGGACAACAAATTGGCTCCAATTAAAAGCTGTGGAGACGGAATTGAATTAAAAATCCGATGTGGGAATGAGAGGAGCCATTTCTTGCTGCGCCGGGATGATTGACTGATCCAGATCTTCGCCGGACAAGGCCCACCACAGCACGCACAGGTCGTTCGGAGAGTTAACCTTTCACGGCATGCGAACGATCGGTCTGAAAGGTGGCGGTGGTGAAAGTCGAAAGACGGCCAGCATGCAAGTTCGTTTCGCGCACATCCGAAAACTTTACGATAAAACAAAAGTGGCAGTAATTATCACCGGGGTTGTTGTCGGTAATTGCTGCGTTAAATCCCCCGAAGCGTTTGCGTTCCGTGCGACAAGTGTCAGGCGTAATCAAGTTGTCTAATCAACGACCATGTCGATTTCTACAGGTATCAGCAAGAGCCTCAAAGACAGGGTGCTAGTAGATGCACTGATAAGACCGATCGACACCCTGGGAGGGGTGTGTCCTAAAAGATGATGTCAGAGTGTGCGTGTGTTTGTGTGGTGCCAAATCAAACCTGACGGTGCTTTCTTGGAGGACGACAACGACAACGGCGTCCCCGAAACTTACCTTCCGTCACGCGGCCACTCTTCGGGAACGTATCCGTCACCTTCAAGTCCGGCATTTCCGTGATCGAGAAATGGGCCATCGTTGTGTGTGAAGGAAATGGTGCTCCACTTTTAACCTGGGGTTTTGGTTGGATTTTTTTCTCGCAGATTCTTGCACTGCCACTCGTTTGAGTCACTGTCGCCCTAGGTTCTTAATGTCGTTCTAGATGGAACCGCCGTTGGCTAACTTGGAGCACACGTTTTGGAGCTGGACTCTGCGCGCCCTTCCACATTTTGCCGATGGCCACTACACGATCGAGTTTTGGGTCTTTTTTGGAGCCACACCAACGGACAGGTGAAAGGGGTACTTTGATGACGACGATGACAATCGGATCACGTTTCACAAGTAGGCTCTGGGTAGAAGGAGAAGAAGAGGAAATGGAAAGCAAACGGTAAGAGAAGCGCATTAAGCATGCAACAACGCGATGGGTTTTTTTTATTGAACAGCTGGAACTTGAACAGTGGCGCCCTGTTGGACGTGTTTACACAGTCAACACACACACATCAGCATAAAAACATGTATCCGGCAGCAAGAATCGAGAATCGGTATGGTGACACACCTTCGAGTCGCTTGTGTTTTTTTGCATTTCGTTGAAGCTGTCTGCCAGTGGCCTCGTTGGAAATCGACCGTTTCCGGGGCGGTAATTGTAGTTAAACTATAAACAAAACAACACCCATCTCAACGCACACACACACACACACACACTAATGCGAGCACGAACGCCCTTGCACCGGGCACCGCTGTTCGATGTGGCAATTTCACTACGAAAATCTACAATTGGTACGGAAGTTCGTTCCAGCTCGTTGGACACCAGACACCTGCCATGATCGTACACGATTTCTGTGTCGCCTGCTGGCGTTGCATATACCTTCACCAATCGACACAGGGCATGTGAGGAAATAATAAACACAATCTGGCAAACACCGGGTCGCAGGAGGCTGCTGTAGTGAAAGTGGGCCGCGATAGAATCAGAATCACTTGATCCGAATCACACAATGGAGACACAATGGATGTCGAACACAATTTGCTTCTAATTAAAACTATGCTTCCAGCACACGACTGTTCCAAAACAAAACAATATACAGAAACCCACAACGGAACGCCACACGCATGTTTTATGTTTTTAACAGTGTGGGAAATTAGATGCAGGATCTGATTCTTTGTTTCTCTGAGTATTCGATCATTTCCGAGTCGAAAAAAGTAATATTTCGATGTTGATCAGTAGAAAAATCGAGCTTTTTAACAAATAAAACTCCGGCAGCGCAGCAGCGTGACCTCCACGTTCGAAATTTTGTTTGTTTTTAAAGAAGAAAAAGAAGAAGAAGAGCAAAATAACAACAAGAAACGAACACCTGTCAAACTGTCAAATCGGGCAGCTGAATTATCCAGCCTCCACTGTGCGAGCGTGATCACCCGAAATGAGCGAGGAGCTTCGCCAGAGCGAGATGCATGAAATGAGATTTTGTGGTGGAGCTCTCTGCCAGAACGAGATGCAGAAAGAGAAGATCTCTGATTGGGATAGCAAGAATCTTGCGCACACCGGGCCAATCGCAGGTTAAATTTGAAAACAAATGAAGTGAATTTAGGATTGCAAGAAATTTTGATGTATAAATATTCGAGACAAAAAAAATCAATTTGTGCAAGATTTTAATCAATGATAGAAAGACGAGATTAAACGCTGCATCCCAACTTAAAGCATCCAGTCACCACTGTAAAAAAACCATTAACAACAGCAACATCACCTATGAGAGAGTGGAGAGAGATGTTTAGACCGAGAGAAAAACTTTTGAAAAGCATTTTTTTACCGGTTTTCTTTAGTAATTTTGAAATTTTATGTTCATCTTCAACTTCTAAAATATATAAAATATATAAAAGAAAAATAAAAAAGATGTCTTTTTTGTATATTAAAATGTTCAGAGTCGAATTTCGCCTGCAAATAATATTAGACAGAAAAAGTATCAATTTTATTTTTCAGAACCCAAGTAAGTTGTCAATCAAAAACATCATAAACATATTTACAAATGGCATAGATATTCACAGATTTTTTGTTAACACAGAGTGCGAAGGGATGAAAAAATTTATCAAAATATATAATAGGTTAATTTTGTATAAATGTGTTAAATGTGAAATACAAAACCATCCAATCCGAAGCTCGGTCCCAAAATAAAACAAATGCAATTTATATAACAATAATAACAATGAAACGGTGTCCAAATGGGCTCAGAAGATCGTGAGCCGTGTGGAAAACATAAAAACCATTCGCTTACACAGCACGCTTCTCGCCAATAATCCGATAAATCGTTACTTGAAACCCGTACAGAAATCCGCTCTGTAATTTTCCGAGTTCCACTGAACGTTCTTGCACGCAGCCCCCGAGTACCTTCGCCGTGGCAGATGTAAAAAGGCTTCAATAATTATTAGCTTCCTGTGCAAGTGACCTCGACTCCTTCCTGGGGCGAGCCGCGTGCGGCTCGAGCTAACAACAATAGTAGAAATGATAAAGAACAGCAACAAAAGCAACACACTCATCTCCTTCCGCTCGCACCGAGCCCAATTATCCTCCCGGTTGATCCTCCCGGCGGCACGGTGTTGTTCTCGCTGCTGGCCGCTTAACTGCTGTTAGCAGCCGATGGCGTGTGGTGGCAGGTGGCTTAAAGACGGAAAACCTGCCCCACCGCATCGGTAAACAGCCCTGCGTGACAGTTAGCACCGTTCGGCGGGAGTGGAGCAATGGTCAGGGAAGTAAGGAAAAAACAACAACCCGCAGAACATGAGCAACGTGTTATTCAATGTCTGTGCCGTGGTGGTGAACGACAAATACGGCACTGCCACATTCCTCACGTCAACGGAATTCAAACGAAACGAGTCACCTTAACCTAGGAGCGTTAAGATTAGCTCGGTCATAGCGTAGCTAAGATCACGCACAGTCTCTCTCACACACACGCGCGCAAGATCGTGATTCCTTTCCCCACGGTTCCCATTGGGGGAGGGGAGAGAAAAAAGTGAAACGGTTTCCCTTTGTGTGCGACGGCCTGGAACCGGGAGCAATCTCCAGGTCAGAGAATCTCTACCAAAGAAAGGTCACATTCTTCTCGGACGCAGATCCGGGCACCCTAGGAAGGAGCTCTTACACACTCACACACACATGGCTCATTTTCCCATCCTCTCATCCGCAAAGTCACAGAGCGCGGCCGCACTGGAATGTTGTTGATTTTTTTGGTTTCGTTATTCTATCTTGCTGTGTGTATGGCTGCCGCTTCCCTATTCCCATTCCCCTTTTTACCTGGTCTACGCAAGAAGCTCTGCGCGTATTGCCGCAATGGGGGTTCGTTGCTTGTGGTAGCGCGGAGCTTTTTCCCGACGTCTTCGGCGGCCGAAAAGGAGGCGCTTGCTTCTGTTTTTTTTGCGTCTGTTTGCGCGTTGGGGTAACGGAATTTTATGCGGCTTTGTTCTTCTCGGGTGCGTATCAACGATGTAATACGATCGGTTACATTTTTTTGTTGCGTTTGGTATCGAGCACACACACACACAAGAATCGAATGTCACCCAGAAACGGTGCGCAGGGTTCGTTGTCTAAGCAGGCACTGTGGCTCAGTGGCTTTTGTGGGGAGGTTTCACCACCGTTTATGTTGCTTTGTCGCACGGTATTACTCACAGGGAATGTTGCACAATTTTGTTTCTTTTAACATTTTTTGGAATTTAAACAATCGCTTGTTGATTGGACGCCTTGTTTTCCCAACTAATCACATCACAAAACTTCACACAAATGTGTTTTAAAGCACAACGCATGAACAGGTAGCCTCTGGGACAATGTTTTGGGTGGATTTTTGGACACACTGGCTTACATTTCTTCACGCGCACGCTCGTTCGCGTGACACAGATGCGCCCTCGGTGGTGGATAAAAACAAACTCGACGACGACGAGCGCCTCCGGCCAGGGTGGAACCCAGCATTGCTGTTCTTTGATGGTGGAAAAGTTTTCGCGCAGAAGCTTTCGCTTTGGTGGTGTGCGTGATGGAAGCTGCCATAATTGTGTTGTGTGTTTTTGGTAACCGATCTTATTTTTCGAGGAGTTTTCGGAAGATTTCAAAATGATTTATTGTTCATCAAAACGATCTTGAAATTATTCAATCTTTTAATTGAAATATAAAGAAAATGAGAATATTTTTAAAAATGGATGTGTAAGCTTTAAAGTGTGATATTATGCATAAAAAAACTTTTTGTCTCAAACAATAGCACTTAAGTTCAAACAGATTCTGAATGATTTCAACATCGATTCATATAAAACATTAAAAATAAGCTATCCAAGTTGAACTCCACACTTTGCCATAAAATCAAAACTCGCGGCACAGCATCATGCTGCACCCTTAGATAAAAGCTATCCGGAAGACACCTGTACACCCGTCCATCACAAACACACCGACACAAACACACAAAAAGCCAATGTACAGTGTGCAAGTGCGTTGCTCGGCTCACCGTTGTCTGTGTGAGCAAAAACCCCCATAATCCAATCGTGATGCCACAACACACATCTCCTTTGGACAGATAGCAGCCTCACAGACAGCGAAAAGCCCAGGTAGGGTGGGAGCCTTCTAGCTGCGCTGGTGTACGATCATAACCCGCCGTGCGGCGATCGCTCTCCAGTCTCTTCATCGCGTCATTACAACCGTTCGGGGGTGAGTCATCGGTTGCGTCGTTTCCAATTCGCTGGAGTGAAAAGGTTTTCAGGTGTGTTTTAGTGGCTGGCAACAAGATGACAACGTTTAACACGGGAAAAGCGATGCTGGTGCCAGTGTTACTGCTGGTGGTGTATACCGTGGCCGCCGACTCGGACTGCCCTCGTGGTTGCAAGATGTACGAGTACTGCGACGGGCACAGGAATAGCTGTAGAGTATACCGTGGCCGCCGACTCGGACTGCCCTCGTGGTTGCAAGATGTACGAGTACTGCGACGGGCACAGGAATAGCTGTAGCAACTGCAGCGAACTGTGCGCGAAAGACGAAGGCACCTGTGTGGAAAAGTGTCACGGTAAGCAACAGGCAGTCGGGCTTCTTCGGGTGACATCCAATTCTAATAAGATTTTGTTTCTTTTCGTGCCCGTTTGCAGATTACCTGTTCAAGTGTAAGTTTCGGTTGTGTTAGTGTGTGTGAGACAAGCTATTGGAAGCTGTCTAAAGCTTCTATTTCTCTTTCCAGTGCTCCTCACGTCGATGAAACGAGTGTCCACGCTCGAAAAGAATTTCGTGTTCCTGGTAGTTGCTATCGTGATCGTGCTTTTGATTCTGGTCGGTGCAGGAGTATTCATTGCCTACCAGTATAGGAGCAAGATCGTTGCGTGCTTCCGGTCGCGCATAAAGCAGGAGAAGGCTGCTCCGGTTGGCTACACGCACGAAAATCCCAACACCAAGAGCCCGAAGGCGCCACCGAAGAATGGTATGAACGTTCCGAAGCAACAGACGTCTACCACGGTCAGCATCTACCCGGAAACGGAGGCGGACAATTCGGTCCAAACGGGGACGACCTCGATCAGCCACCGCTACCCGGCGGAGGACTCCACGGAGAGCTACTCCTACGATAACGCTGGCTGCAACGTTACTCCGACCAGCCAGAATCCGATGCCGAAGTATTGAACCTGACATCCTTCCGGCTGGCGCCGACGGCGGCTGGGACACCTTCGTATCTCAATATCGTTACTTAGGAGCGCACGCCCCGAGATCTTGGCTCAATCTCTTCCTTTATCTTCCTGGCAACCGAGAGCAATCCTCACGCACGGTTCTAGTCTTCCACTGAGTGTACTTACACGCAATCTTTCGGTACTGCTTACTGCTCGTTTCTTGATTTTAAACACCGCGTGTGTGGTTGCTGCAATACTGGGCGATGTAGATAAGATGTTTGTGTGACGGCCATGCTTTGGTTTAGATATTTGTGGCTAGAAAGCCACGCCTTAGGCTGTAAAATAGATACCACTCATAAGTTAGACGTAGGATGGAATCGACATGCTTGAACAGAATCTGTAGGCAACGATATTCAACCACTCCTGCAGGGACACAAATGCGCACGCAAGTAGTGCCCGATATTCGAATGCTTAACTCACTCGTAGGAAACTCACAAACACAGCAGTATTTGAAGTGTTTTTCGATTTTATTATCTCTCAGATTTTCTAGTTTTATTTTTGCTAGCGTACGTTTTTCGAACAAACCATTCGGAAGGCCTTCGAGTCTTCGAGTATCTACTTAGACTAGCTCACGAGGGAGGGAGATATGTTTGAAGTCAATCTTTCACTCTCCTGCGTATCGATTGGCATAGCCGATCGATCCAGGTAGGGGTCGATCTAATGGAGAAGGAAAGCGGACGTAGTGTTCACCAGAATGATCGTATTTTTTGTACAATTTAAATACACACAATCATCTCAAAGTGATACGGTACGCGTTAATCTCGCACTGCGTTCTTTGGCATTATTTACAATAGATGGCACACGCGCTTACTCTACTCTCAGACCCAATACTGGTTGCGGCGCAGCAGCGGATTCGCCTTGGCGA
>KZ072998.1:56231-75463 GCA_002091845.1 Anopheles cracens
TTTACCTCCGGGCCGACGTCACAGGACGAGCTCCACTCGTCGTTCTCGTCCCCGTACCCGTACCGGTACCCATGGCCCATGCTGGGCAGCAGCTCGCCATGCATGTCCATCATGTCGTCCGTCTCGGAGTCGAGCTGCAGCCCATTGTCTAGGCCCCCGATCGGGATCACCTTGCAGTGCGGGATGCTGCTGATGATGGGCAGCGGGGTGGACGAGTTCGTCACCGGCAGCGATTCGTTCTCCGACGGTGTGTACATCCGGTTGTTCAGCGTCATAAAGTCCGGCGGACGTGGCAGCGACGGTGGATTGTCTTTGTCCAGATCGTTACCCTTGCGGGACGACCGGGAGCGACACACGTGATGAGGATGAGCACGATCGCCGCCACCGCCACGCAGACCGCGATCAGATAGTCCAGCGGGATGACCGACTCGGCCGTGACGATGTTCACATCGTTGTCACTGTCGTGCGAGCGAGATGGCGAGTAAACCTCGATCGGCACCGTACCCTGGCCCGGCTGGGCCGTCTTCGTCGACAGCACGTACTCGAAGTTGTCGTTGATGGACTGGAAGTCCTGGTTGAACTTTCGCGCCGCGTAGTAAATGACGCCACTCTTCAGCTCCTTGTAGGTGAAGGAGCCGATCTCCTTGTCGCTCTGCTGCTCGGCATAGTCCAGGCCAGTGCTGCGTACGATCTTCTTCAGCCGGCCGTACTTCGGGCGGCGTGTGATCGTAATCTTCGGATTGTATCGATTCAGCTTCAGCTGCGCCGGGTTGTCGAAGATGAACGTGGAGCTAAGCCGTACGCGATCGCCCGGTGTGATCGTGATCGGATTGATGATGATGAACGGCTGCACGATCATGCTGACCTCGATCAGACAGGCGGACGTTGTGTCCGGGATGAACGCGTCCAGCTGGAAGGTGTCGTTCGAGCGGCTCATGTCCGTCTGCATGTACCCGATCTTACCATCCTCGAGCTGTCGTTGCGTGAACTTAAGGATCGGTTTGTTGTTCGAGATGATGATGCCACCGAGCGGGTTTTTCGTAATGTTGTACATGATTCGCGCTTTCTGTACGTTCGTTTCCACCGAAACGTGTCGCGGTTCTAGCACGCCGAGGTTCGAACCTTGCTGTACGAGGATCGGATGGTTGTTGAACCCGGGCAGAATCGTAATCGGGAGGATTTTGATGTTAAATATCTCGTACGCCGGTTTGAACTTCCCATCCGATACCTTAAAGTAGAAGGTAGTCGACTGCGGCGTGCCCGAATGGGTGTAGATTATGCGGTTCTCGTTAATGTCCGCCTGCGTGAACTGGTTCCCGTACGTGATTATGTCCTGCGGGTAGCCTTCGTCCGAAATCTTGAGCAGCACGCCCAGGTTCGGTCCACTGATCACGTCGTACACAATGTCCCGCGGGTCCGTATCGGCGTCCTCGGTCAGCAGGTGCGTCGAGGTGATCGTTTCGTTCTCGCCCTCGATCACGGAAATGTGTGGCGAGGGCGTTAGCAGCTGGAATGGCTGATCGTTGACGGGATTGATCGTCACTGGAATGGTGATGTTGCAGAGGAACAGATGGCCGGGCACGAGGAACACCGCCAGCGAAATCTTGTCCTCCATCGTGTCCGAGTGATCGTGCTTGTAGATCACCTTGTTGGAGTAGAAATCGTTGAGCGAGAACCGATTCACCTCCGGGCTTTCGTCCTCCAGCTCCACCAGACCGTGGGCCGGTGGATGTACCTCGATGTAGAGCTCCGGGGCGCCGATCCCGGCACGCGTCTCGAGATACTCGAGTACCTTCGAGAGATCCAGCTTGATTGGCGCGGACTCGCCCTCCTCAATCGTGATTCTCGGCACGGGCAGGAATCGGAGCAAACCGCCGGAAGATACCGACACATCCACGCTGAAGATTTGATCAACCAAACTGTTCGAAAGCGGTGCCGTCACATCGAAGTAGAATGAATCGTTCGTCTTTAGTTCCACCATCGGGTGCGTGTGTTCGTAGAAGATTCTCCCATTCTCGATATCGTACTGCGTAAACTCACTGATTTCGTTCGAGTACCCAAACTCAACCTGCTCGAACAGCAGTCGTCCCATCTGCGGTGGAATAGTCACCACGTACTTCACGTCACGATCGTCATCCGAACACTTGTAGTATAGCTGATCCGGTAGGATCTGCTTCCTGGTGAGCGGGAACACATGAAGCACTTCGTTCCGGATCGCCTCCAAAGCTACCGGATTGGTGACAATGTGCAGGACACTCTCGGACGTATTATGCACCCCGTCACTCACGTAGAAGACGACCTTGCCGTTCTGGTTGCTGCTGTCGTGGATGAAGTACACCATGTTGCTGTTGATATCCTGCTGCGTGAAAGCGTGCGTTTTCTTGTTGTAACTGTCTTTGAACGCCACGTACCCACCGGACATTTGCTGGACAAAGAAGGTTAGGTTCTCCGGTGGTGTGTCGTAGTCTTGAGCCACTAGAAAAAAAGCAGGAAATTAAATACTGACCAACCGGTTATGAATAATACTACGCATACTTAGATCATTGCTGCCGATCATAGATTTTCCACCAATCCACATGTGGAGTCCCGTGTTCATGACGAGCAGTGGCACCTCATCGTTGATCGGTAGTATTTTGATCGACAACACGAACGGTATGCTCTCTTTGTTTCGGCTCAATGCCACCAGCCGTATCGTGTCGGACGAGTTCTCGCTGCCATTGTGCACGTAGGTGATCACGCCCGCTTCCAGCTGCTTCTGTGTGAACCGGTTCACCTTGGAAGACTTGCCCGCACGTATACTGCCATGCAGCGGATGGTCCAGTATCTTGTACTCGAGGATCTTTCCCACGTAGTACTCTGAGTACGGCATCATGTCTTCGGGTTCAAGCTTCACTGTTTTACCTGAAAGAAAAGGAGGAAGGTATTGAACTCTATTTCTACTCTCTATTTCTCCCAGAACTCGCAACATACCTTCTTCGACAACGATCTCGTTCGTTCGGACGTACAAATGTTCCGGAATAATAACGATCTTCATCATAAGATCCCTCAACCAGGTGATCCCGTTGGTGACATCGAACGTGAAGTGATCAGACGACTGATTGACACCAGCCTGTATGTAGAACATCTTTTCCGCATTGATCGTCGACTGATCAAACACCTTGGAGTTGTACTCATCGTCGGAGGTGATCGATTGAATCTCCAGATAACCGTGTTGAGGTTGTGTAGTCACCAGGTACGTTATATCGCCAGGTGAAATGTTTGGATGAACAATCTGAAACAAGTTGAGCATTATTTACATCCCGATTCTAGCAAGTCATTATCTAAGCGCATACACTTACTTCAAGTACATCCCGCGAAATGATGACACTGGTCGACTCCTCAACGAACAACGTCTGATTGCGTCTGATCCGCAGCTGCTCCCAGTACGCCGGTGGATAGATCCGGATCATAACCTCACCCTCGGTCCAAACGCCCTTCGTTCCGACGCGATACTTAATCCTATCCATCGATGCCACATCCCGGTTCCAGTACACGATCCGATCGGTCAAAACATCCGCATGGGAGAAGTTGAACGCAGTGCTCGCATTATTCAACCGATGCAGCTGCCCGGCATCAAACTTCGGGACAAACATCTTCAACAGCCCATTATTGGGTCCATCCATAATGCGGTACTCGATCTCGTGTGGTTTGGCGTTCAGATTTGTGTCGATGTTCAGATCGCTGCTCGTCAGCAGAACCGCTCGTCCTTCCTGCACGATGGAAGCGTTGCTTTCGCGCACCCGCAGGAACGGATCGGAGGCTTCAATTTCCAACGAACCGGGCACCTCGTACAGTCCGTCCGTCACAATGAACGACACCTTGCCGTTGTCCGTGCCATTGTGCATGAACAGCATGCGCCCGTGATCGAGATCGTCCTGCGCGAACTGCTCCGACGGTTTCCCGTTCTTGTACAGCTCCCCGTTCGTACAGGTAACCGACCGGTACTCGATGTCGTTCGGTCGCGTCTCAATGTCCGGATCGGCGTACTTCAAATCACCGGCGGTCAGTAGCTTCGTTTCGTCGCGCACGATGTGGAACACCTTATCGAACACCCTGTACGGGCCATTATCGTTCTGCAGCGTGATCTCCATCTGTATCTCGCAAACGTACTGGAAGTCAGCTTCATCGTCGGACAGGATGAGCAGTCGAAAACTATCGCGCGTCGATTCGGAATCATCGTGGCAGTAGTGGATATCACCGAGAAAGAGATCCTGCAGCGTGAAGGTCGCGATGTCTTTCGCCTCGAACGTGCGCGGATTTATCAGACATATCTTGCCGTGCTTCGGGTGGTGCGTTAGGTTGAACGAGAGGAAGTTGAACTTGTTGAAGTACACTTCGAAGTTGGTCCGGGACAGTGCCGTCTTGTTGCCCTCGTGCACGTACAGCTTTTCGCGCTTCTGATAGATAATCTGCTTCGCTAGGTAGTCGGGCGGGGTGTAGATGAAGTCGATCTTTCCCTGCACGTCCTCACACTCCGGCACCGAGACGACGAACTCGAACGTGTCGATGAAGCTGCCGTACGACGAGCGGTACGTGCGGTACTTGATGAGGTTCTTGTCGATCTCGTGCTGGGTGAACGAGTGTCCCGGGCGGGCCGTTTGCGGGTGTCCCTCGACGTAGATCACGCCGAACTTCGGTGCCGTCACGACGGTGTAGATAACGTTGCGGGACAGCGTCACGATGGGAGTGGTTTGGTGGAAGAGGAAATCGGCTCGTATCGTGTTGTCTTTGGTGCTGATGTGCATGTTGCTCTGTCGAACGATTCCGATGCGCAGTTTGGTGAACGATATCCGGAAGTCGTACGTTGGTGTCGTAACCGGCCCGAGCGAGACTGTGAACTGGGGTGAGGAATAGTTACAGAGTATTAGACAAAAGATTGACGAGAAATCTCTCAGACTCATACCTTAAACTCATCGTGTTGAGGAAAGTCGGTGACATGAAGGTATCTAATCTGTCCCAACATCACCTGGCTGCTGGTGAAGGAGTCTACATTCACCCAGGAAGAATCCACGGTGCGCAGTTTCTGCAAGTTTCCGTACAATGGAGATTGTACCACATCGAATCTGAAAGTAGAAACCAGATTTAAGACACATCTAATGAAGCATCCCATCTCCATACTCACTTCATATCAACGTTCTCCTCCTCAGCGTTCGGTACGAACGAAAGGTTGTACGGTGTGATCGTGGCGGCGGACTTGTGGATCAACACCAATCCCGTATTGTTAATCATCCTCAGCTGTAGCGGTAGCACGGAAACACGCACCGAGCTGGCAGGGCTCGTCTCCATCCCGTCGGATACCTGTACCGTCAGATCGAAGTGTGAATCCTCCGAGCCTTTCGTGTTGATCACGTACGTCACACTGCCCGCGTTAATGTCCGACTGTGAGAAGGTCGTCACGGCTTTACCGCTCACTTCGACGCGACCCTGCTGCGCTTCCGAGTTCGGCGGCATCAGGATCGTGTATATGAGTGACTCCGGGGCACTATCGGGATCGTCCGCATTCAAAACGTCGGTCCCGATCGCCTTCGGAATGCCCTGCGTTATTCGAATGTGACTGTTCGGTGGTAGCTGCAGCACTGGCGGATCGTTCACGGGCGTCACGTTGACGTGCAGCACGAACCGATGCTTGCCGGAGATGTCGGGTAGTTTGGATTCACGCGAGAACGACATCAGCTGCATGTCGATCGTCATGTGATCGGTCGGATGTTCATCGCCGTTGTGCGTGTACTTCACCTTGTCCGTGCTGAGGTCAATGTGCGAGAAGAACTTTGTCTGCGCGATCGTACTGTTACTCTCCGGTCCGTAGGAAGAAATCGTAACACGCCCGTGTTTCGGTGGCTGCACGATGTGAAATATGATCGAGGCTTCCTTAACGCCCATCTCCGGGTAGTCGAAGAGGACGCTTATGAACTCGCGCGAAAGAAACGCAATGCCACCCTCCATCACCTCCATCGGGTTGATCTCCAGCAGCTCCAGCTCCACCCGGGACATGGAGCGCGTGAAGATCTTGTACTTCTCGCCGTAGTCCGCCCGGATGCAGTACGCCTGATCGCAGTAGCATATGAAGTCCTCGATGCCCTGATGCTGGCACTGGGAGCTGATAATGCACGGTTGCTGCTCGATGCAGGGATACTTCCACACGCAATCGACCGTCACGTGGTGCGTTACTTTGAAGTTTGGAAAGCCCACCTCCTGATCGTCCAGGATGACGTTGCGGATGCAGCCCTTGAAGCTGGATTCCGTTTCGCGGATCAGTTTCAGCGACGCTTTCCGGTGCCGCTCGGCATCAAGACCACCGACGTAGAAGTCTTCCTCCAGCTCGATCACCTGACTGCTCCCGTTGGCGAACGTTGCACTGTTGCTCGCTTCGTCGACCATTATCTGCGTGACGCGATTGGAAGATTGTAAGACATGGGAAGCTGAAATGTGAGATGCGTCAATTCACCCAAGATCATACTCACATCGACCAGCATCGGGCTGTAGGTAATGGACACGTTATGCCATTTGCCATCCGAGACGTTCCGATCCGGTATCAGCTCGACCGCGTTCGATCCTTTGCCCACCAGCAGACGCAGCTTGCTCTGGACGATCTCGAGCATCACGTAGTCGTGCTTGGTCGAGCGCGGAATGTTGCTCAGCAGCGTTCCGAACGGTTCGATCGTACGGAACTCGAAACTCCACCGGTCGCCCGAACGGGAGGATGGTTTGCGCAGCACGCTGTAGCTGTCGTCATCGAGGAAGCTGATCGGGACCTCCCGGTCTGCATCGAACTCGGGCGAGCATATCCACGACACGTCCTGCGTTGTGGCGTGTCCCGTCCCTTCACGCGCTCGTTTGAAGACGTTAATGTTGTTGTAAAACACCTACCATCATGAGAGGGAGCTTGTGAGTAGTTTCTGCGTGAGCAATCGGCATTGGAGCTACTTACGTCAGCGATACACCCCCGGAAGCTGGGCAGATCGCTTAGGTACGGTTCGTTGAAGTCACCCTTGCCGCCCAGCTGGACGCCCATGTGCACGTTCAGCTCCATCACCTTCGGTGGCAGCGTCTTCGTGGCGAAGTACTCATCGATTTGAAGCGTCAAGTTGGCGGCGTAGCGCGAAATTGAAATGTCATGCCACTGAAGATCGTTGATCTTTAGTGTCACCGGTGACCAGAGCTACAAAAATGGAATGGAGACTCAGTATCAGACCGTTCCGCTCATTTCTCAACCGTCGGGAGCGTCTTACATCCGTCTGATAGTCATCTATCTTGAAGCTGAACCTAATTTTACCGCCATCGATACTGAGCAGCGCGTAGTCAGTCCGGCCCGCCGTCAGCAGCATCAGGGCGTTGTCCTGTCGCGTGCGAAACCGCAACCGTATATTCGTGGACATCTTCGACTCCTGCAGGGGCATGGTGATGTGGCTGGCGCCATAGAACGACACTGCAGCGGCCGGTCCCAAGGTGACGAGTGTTTTAGTGAGGAAATAAAAAGCGACAATAGAAAAACATGATCATCGGTGCTACGGCTGAGGTGGGAAAATCAGCTTGAGAGGAGCTCTAGCAGGCGCACGTGATGTCTCGATTTAAATGGAAGGTGTGAAAAACCGATCGCGCGGCGTTTAGCAGCTTCCACCGTAGGGAATATATACATCATCGCTGTTGGGAGGCTGAATGTGCTGAAAAATTGTGATCGCCACGCTGGTGCTATCGCACGGTCCGTGACAGGCAGTTTGAGCTAGGTCAAGATGTTACGATCGTGTATTGAGGACGTGACTTCGCGGACGTGCTACGATTCGAATGGGGCGAAACCCTCGTTCCACACAAATCACGCAAGTGACAGCTCCACACACATTGTTCCATTACTCGGATGGTTTCGAAAATATACAACAACTTAGCGTTCTATTTTGAAGTGTTACCCCGGTCGATTCTGTGCTGCTGCTCGCATCTCCAACAGACATCTACAACGTCCCCTCGGTGCCGCGTTGCGTCACGATCGTGAATGTAGGGATCAGCCCGGCCGCATGGCGCTACCAAGGTGTCTAGGGATGGAATCTATAGGAAACGATGACATGACACGCACCATGTGCTCTGCGTTTTTCGGGGGAGCCGCATGTCTTGCCCGGAAAACAATTGAGCACGTTTAGGTGCCCGTTGCGCTCCTCATTTGATGAATAATGTAAACGTGGCCTTGACTTGACTGATCGTAAGTGCTGGCGGCCGCGGCGAGACTCCACCGCCACCGCTGTTTATGTATTCCCTGTTGCGCTTTGTTTGGCTTTCGGAGGGTGATCGCGCCGTACTACATTATTGTCAATACTCGTCAATCGATATGGACTGCTGACGGACACGCCCGCCTCGGGTCGGGATGGAAAAGTGCCGTCCCTGTGGAGTTTCCCTGCAAGCATTCTCCCGCATTAAATGATTTACGCAGCTATTAGCGCTCGATGAGAGAGGTTACGGGTTTCAGCCGGCTTGGAACGGACACAATATTTGTCTTCGCGGGAATGCACTCTGCAGGGGTAGCTGACGATTGAAGGGTTTATGTTTATGCGATCAATTGGATGTTTTGAATGATAAGTACATGCGATATGATTGATGCTAGGAATGCTAGGGTGCTAGAAAACAAAGGAACACAGCAGTGTTTGAAGCGAGAAGTTAGTGATCTAGATATTAAGTCTACAACTGTTGACAAGACTGGTATCGAAACCTAAATTGAAATGTTCCTCCTAGTAAGGACGATACAAGTAAAGTATATACAAAACAACGATGCAAGTAAGTCAGTCTGATCCTACCTACTGAGAAATGCAACATTCATATCTGAGCAAGATTACGTACACTGCAAGACTTGAAAGTTTTTCCCACTTCCCAGCGTATACGATATCCATTACGTCTAACGAGAATATCCGTCCTGTTAATTGGTGGAGTGTGCTGCCACAATCAGAGCAGGAGAACCATCTGTCGCCGATCGCACCCTAGCGCCCAGGAAATCGGGAAAGCCACCTTCCTGCCATATGACATCTTTATCCATCAATCTTCATGATCGTTCACTTATGCCTTCTTCCCCCTTAGTCGGAAACGCGCACGTGCTGCTGCCTTCAGCTGAGACTCCAGCTCAAGATTGTGCGTTCTTCGACGAATTTCACCGCACTTACCCTTGACGGCATCGATGAGTGTGAGGCCGAGTATGGAGATAACTATCCACATCCGTATCCGGCGTAGTAGATGATCCATTTTCACTTGCTGTGGATCCCAGCACGTGAACTTGGCGCTGACTGGAGACGAAGGTAATGAACTTGGAAGGGATGCTCACAGAAAAAAAAGATCCCCTCTCTTCGTAATGGCACTTCGCGCTGTGCTAGATATGGGTTATGTGGAGCATAAATCACGGCTTCTATCGCGATCGCGATCACTCGCGGTGCTAGTTTAGTGGTGCATTGCTTCGATCACCGTATTTTCCACACGCTCACATTCCATTCGATCACACGGCACCGAATCGTATTCGGAATCACGGCCTATTCCTAAACACGGCCACATATCTACAACAGCTTCTCATTATTCGGGATTCCGCTTCAAACTTACATTTAAAACACATACACACACACGCGCACGGTGGCGGGTCTTTCGCAACGTTTTCACTTTCACGCGGCACACCCAAACGCAGGATCAGCGAGCGCCTAGAATCACAAACATCTTTAAAGCCACTTAATCACTTCAGCCCGCAGCGTTGTTTTCTGTTGTTGGCCGGGCGCGACAAATAAAACCGAATTCGAAATGCATTCCGATCGCGGCAGGGCAGCCCACTAATTCATTCCAGTAATCACGCGACGTCGCACCGTGGTCAAAACAAGCTTCGCCCCCCGGTGACCCGGTGGAATCGCACCGCGCCCGCAGCAATCAATCGTCCCGCCAGTAATCCGCGGGTGGCAGAAAAACGCAAACAAACAACGCACCCGATAATGCAACAACACCCGAGGAGAGACCCGTGACGGCGTCCATGGCGGCTGGCGTGCAGCTGCCGATGCGGGGGAAAATGCGGTGAGATGCGCTTTATTTTAAACGGTGTTACGTTTCACGATTGGTGGGAACGCACGGTTGCTGCTTCGCGGTGGTGGACAACTGCACGAATTGATCAGTCTGTAGATTTTGAATGCAATCACCATTTAGCATGAGAATGTTAATGGAAATATGAGGAATTCTTGTGTTTCTAAACAAATAGAAGAACATGAACTTTAACACGTTTACTTGAAGTTATACAGTTCTTACTATAGGCTTAAGCTATCGGGCTGCAATAAGAATCCTGACTTAAAGTCAAACTTGGTTTGGTAAAGAATAGGCTCTCTGGGATCAGAAGGTAGGCTATATGACTAATGATAGTCGAAGCCGAAAGAGAGGATTATGTCTCTGGATGCGGTTCGAGGAAGTCTCGTGTTTTCCAACCGTATGAGGCCGAATTTCATCTTGATATAAGAAGAAGAAAAAGAAGTAGGCATCAGAAGGTACTAATCGAAAATTTCCCCTAAATAGCCTCCAAAATCTCTGAGTTGAATCTGGAGATTAGTGCAAGAGCTCCTTTTAGATAGTTAACTTACTGTTACTCACTAACCATTACGATTTTTCGGAATCGTTCTGAAAGCCTAAGGCTACTAAGAGGCAGAGTAGTAGCCTAAGGCTACTAAGGCTGAGAGAGAAGCTGAAGGATTGTAATCAAAATTGAGTGAGAGAGAGTGAATGATCGATCTATTCACTAGTGTGATTCAACTCACTCTCTACTTCCAGTACAATCGAAATTTATCATGTAAAGTATATTCCAAAGTTATTCTAGTTTTTTTTAGATATTCCATCAAAGTCAGGGTACTTAATGCAGGTAGATTCATCAGTTCATCTAAGTTTACTAGATTTATTATAGATTTTTCTCTACTAGCATAGCTTAACATAGTCTAGAACATCTCTAGACGGATTTTTCTTAACAATCGCACACACATTTTCATCCAAAACAGTATACGAATCCCATTTCAACGCCTGGTATTTCCGTCTTTCATCATTCAGGGCGCGTCGGACAGCTGAGTCGCTGATGCACTTTACGCGACGCCAATTCGACGCACTCACCCCAATTCCCCGTTCAACAGGGGCGAGAATCCCCCCGTGAGATGCTAGCCAAGCAGCACAGGTCCAAGCAGCGTCCCTAGCGCTGTAGAAGCGAGCGCTAGACATACACTCTTAAATTAGCAGCGTGGCGACGTTAAAAGGCGACGCATCAAAAGCAGAAAACACACATGGAACCATCATGCGCCCGTCTGGCGCGAGTCTTCGCGTCGTGCGAGTTGCACTTCGGGATCGGGCAATGGATTCACCCCGAAAGGTAAACAAACCCGCCATCAATCCTTGGTGTAAGTTGTCACAGAAGACATGCTTGCAGACAATTGCAGAGAGTGCCCGGTGCACAATTATGCTACTTAATGATCATTATGTGAAGGAGTTGAGGTTATGCGATATTTTGTGGTCCAAAAGCGCCAACCGGCCGAAGGCACATCAAACGAAGAATCGTTTGAAGTTCTGGCACACCTCGCGGGCGTCTTCCTGGGCGTGGATTAAGATTTCGATTTGGAACCGTAACGATCCCTCATTCAAGTCGCATCCACTTACACGCGCGGGCCGGCGGCGCGGTTCTATATTTACACACTATCCCACGTTAATTAGCTAGTTTATGATGGTCGCTTGCCGCCTGCCGAAAGGGAAACCTATTTGGCGTCGAACGGAGCGAGACGTGTCGGTTCTTCGATTGGGGACAGTCTGTCAAACGAACCGGACTCCGGCGAGCGGGCGCGCAACGTTGCGGCTTTGATTTTTATTGAAAGAGGTAAGGAGGGAAAAATTAATGACCTCCGTTATGGACGAGACGCACGGAGCGCCCAAGAGCGTGGAAAATGCAAACACGTATTGCTCAACAATGTTTGTCCCCATCGTCGTCGAACACCGAAACAAACTGTCTAACGGCGATGATGAACACACGCATCACAGAACGTCAATCGCGGCCATTAAGGACCACTGGTGTGTGGACTGTACGGCCGCAGCTTCTAGGACCATTGACCGTAGTAAACACGGCTAGGGAAAACAACCAGTTCCATAAATTTTCCCGCACTTTCCAGCAGCTATTTTAATTTCTATTTTAATTTTTCTTGTCTAGGGCCATAAATTGTTCACCACGCCCGTCGTCCGCGATCGTCCCGGCACTCGTCCGGGGGCGAGATGATGACAATAATATGTTTTTGTTGAGGTGCGCAACTATTCTTACACCGTTTGAGACTTTTTCCGGTGAAACATTAATTTCGGGAAGCTTCGTTTAATTAGCCATAAATTACCATATCCAAATCCCGCGGCGGCTTAAATGATGGTAATAACGAAAAAAAATGACTAACGGCTTGGAGCAGTACGGCATGTTCCTCGGGTGGGAGATTAGATTTCAGGCAAGCGCACCGAGCGGAGATATTGAGTTTCGCCCGCCCCTTAATGAGACAGCTGTCTCGAAAGTTTAATACGTGTGTTGTTTCGATGTTTAACCTCGTGTTTAACCGATACAACGATACAAAACGGGGGGAAATTAACGATCGGAATAGGAGTGCATATCCTCTGTTTTCGTTCTAGTGATGAGTAATGAACGCTGCAGCGTTCGAGATGTTGTTCGCAACAATTGTATGGCTTCGTGGTCGTAGTAACCCATGCGTATTCTTAAAACGGCGGTTATCTTTTTAACGAGAAAGGATCGAAAGTAACGATCGGAATAGGAGTGCATATCCTCTGTTTTCGTTCTAGTGATGAGTAATGAACGCTGCAGCGTTCGAGATGTTGTTCGCAACAATTGTATGGCTTCGTGGTCGTAGTAACCCATGCGTATTCTTAAAACGGCGGTTATCTTTTTAACGAGAAAGGATCGAAAGTCAATCATTCATGGCAATGAAATAGGGAATAATGAAGCCATTCTAATCTGTAAGACTGTTCTACGGTTTTTTCTTGGGCATTATTATTGTAAGATACACTATGTTCCAGAAGAGTATAATTCGCGATTTCTAATGCTTTAAATCAGTGTCAAGCGTATAAAACCTCGTCGATCTGATAGATCTGGATCTGGATCTGGAAAAGATTCGACTTTGGGACGGATCTTTTAACAGATTCTCAATAGAATATAAATAGACATCGCAATTCTCTCCTTTGTACTGTAAATGCACACAAGCGAAGGTGTTTTAAGTATATTCCAAACTTGGGAAATCTTCAGGACCTGAGAGATCTCTTGAGGTCTTGAGGATTCCAGTCAAGAAGATGTAGAAAATGAAGATGTCGTCACAAAAGTGTGCCAATTACACCAATCACAAGTATATTTCGATTCTGAGTTCTATTCTAAATACTACTCCGAGCAGACTAATCAAACACATCTTGAAAACTGTTGTCCTTATACATCTTTCTACTTGGAATAGACTCGTCAGATCTCTCCTTTGTACAGCAATGTGCCAATGAGATCAAATGTGCTTCTCAAGATCTGTCAGCTCTTCACCATTGCTACTGCAAATGTCCTCCACTCGGACAGGTTATTCCACTCTGTACGCGCTCGGCCACTTCCTGACACTCGATGGACGCACTTGACGAAGACGCACCGCTCCTAACGAGCTCGTCTCCCCGATACGGACGTGTGAAATTGCAATCAATTTCGAGTTGAACGTTTCGTACGCAACCGTTGGGCCACTTCAGCCAACCCCAGGGGGCCACTGCCGCCATCGAAAGCGAGAGTAATGCGCGCACACGTGGGCGGGAGTGGGCAAAAGTAATTAATCCACTTTTAACCGGGCCAGCCAGCGCCGAGGAGGTGGGGGGAGCGGTATCGGTGAGGTCGATCAAATAAATTTCATCGAATCAAACGATCTGTAAACCGATCCGATGTGGTGGTGCATGTTGGTGCGTCTGTGCGCCAGCGGTAGCGCAATGCCATTCCGTCGCGCATGACCGGGCAAGTTGAGTGCGTTCTTTGTTTTTATTTACTCTCGTGCTGGAGAACCTAAACGGGAAGGGACTGATGAAGCGGCAGAACCCATCCCGCCGCACATATGACGCTTCCGACAACTGACTCCCGAATTGCCGAGTCTCCGAAACTCGGAACCGGGCCGCCAAAATAGCTCGAGCTGCATCTGGGCTGCCTGTGTTCTGTGAAGGGACACACGCATGTGTGTTTGGTTTTGCATTTCCGTGCCGTGGCTTGGGACTTTCAAGACGCGGAAGAGGACGTGCACACACCCAACTCACACACCATTACGGTCACGGTTGACGATTGACAAGACGTACCGCTTCCTGTGGCAAGAAAAAGACCCATCGTAACTGCAGCGAACCTCAGCTTAACTGACGACCGCTGCGCTGCGTCAGAAGATCCCGGATCGGATGCGGTTTAGATGTTGGTTGCGAATTTTAATAACTCTCCATAATTTAATGATACAGGCACGGACTCCGCATGAACGCATCCGGCCGTACCGTACATCTGTCACGAGACGTCCCGGCGAGTGTCCCGATGATTTAGGACGGGCACCCCGATCGAGATAATGATCGTGCTCCAGAAGTGGAAGAAGAGGATGCTCTTTTTGGCTTAGGCACGAGAGAAAAAAAAAAACAGACACACACAAACACACAACCGACACTTCACTGGGGTGACTGATGATGGCGGGCGGCGTTGGCGTCTGTCATGCCGTGTTGGGCCCTTCGTCATACAGCCCGCTATAAATACACTTCGGGGGTTGACGGGTGCCGCCGGTATCGTCGTCGTCGTCGTCTTCAAGACTCACTGCTTACTCACTGGAAACCGACCAAATTTTCACTGCCGCTGCCTCGTGACTTATGATATAGTTATAGTGAGGACCAAACACTCAACAACACTCGCGTGCCTTCCCCGAGCAAAAAGCGGAGCGCACACATGCGATTTTCACCGAAACCATGAAGATGTTTGTCACCCGTGAATCATGCGGGAGTGACTCAGACACACACACACACAAGGCACGGCACGGCACGCTTCACTGCGGCAAGACGCGCACGCGGTTTTCCTTTTCGCGACCGCTTTTCTTCGCTTTTTGCAACACACACTGCACAAACTCATCCCCGGGATCGGGGTTGTGACTTATTTCCATTACCCTCAGCGCGGAAGAAGATCTTCGTTGGGCTCGCAAGATCTTTTATCCGAACTGCACCACCTAGAGACACTTCTCCACAAGAGTTTCACATGCAAATAGGAAGACACTCTCGACGCTTCGCTTTATTCCGGTCCTGCCGAGCGTCCCCTTCGACCGTGTGTGTATCGGGAGCAGGGTTCGAAACGCAACTGAGACTTGGTCAGCAGTGCCGTCGTCCTCGGCTTCGTCATCCTCATCTCCGGCACGCCCGAGAGAGAAAGAGAGAGAACGCAGGAGCGAGAGGAAAAGCGTCGGAAAATCCCTCGCAATCGGCGGGTTCCGAGACCGGCGCAACACGGTGGCACGGTGACAAAAATAAATTCCGTAAAGCACGGCGCGCATTTTCTTCACCGCTGTTTTCCACTTAATTTTTAAGAACCAGCGCGTCCCCTCCGCACTCCCGCGATCCCGGCCCCGCGCACGAATCGTTGCGTTAATCCCGCACCGAAACACGCTTTTCCCGCACCGGCGAGGGTTTTCCCACCGGGCAAGGCGGGTGCGCCGCGGGACGTTATGTGCCGAAACGTCTGTTTATATTTTCTTTACTGGCAGCGGTGATTCTGTCTTTTTTCTTCTTCTTCTTTCGGCGTTCCCCGTTTCGTTGCGCACGGAAAAGCGCGTGTTGCCCAATGCATGAAATTCGTCGAAACACACACAAACACACAACCGACACTTCACTGGGGTGACTGATGATGGCGGGCGGCGTTGGCGTCTGTCATGCCGTGTTGGGCCCTTCGTCATACAGCCCGCTATAAATACACTTCGGGGGTTGACGGGTGCCGCCGGTATCGTCGTCGTCGTCGTCTTCAAGACTCACTGCTTACTCACTGGAAACCGACCAAATTTTCACTGCCGCTGCCTCGTGACTTATGATATAGTTATAGTGAGGACCAAACACTCAACAACACTCGCGTGCCTTCCCCGAGCAAAAAGCGGAGCGCACACATGCGATTTTCACCGAAACCATGAAGATGTTTGTCACCCGTGAATCATGCGGGAGTGACTCAGACACACACACACACAAGGCACGGCACGGCACGCTTCACTGCGGCAAGACGCGCACGCGGTTTTCCTTTTCGCGACCGCTTTTCTTCGCTTTTTGCAACACACACTGCACAAACTCATCCCCGGGAACACACACACACACAAGGCACGGCACGGCACGCTTCACTGCGGCAAGACGCGCACGCGGTTTTCCTTTTCGCGACCGCTTTTCTTCGCTTTTTGCAACACACACTGCACAAACTCATCCCCGGGATCGGGATTGTGACTTATTCTCATTACCCTCAGCGCGGAAGAAGATCTTCGTTGGGCTCGCAAGATCTTTTATCCGAACTGCACCACCTAGAGACACTTCTCCACAAGAGTTTCACATGCAAATAGGAAGACACTCTCGACGCTTCGCTTTATTCCGGTCCTGCCGAGCGTCCCCTTCGACCGTGTGTGTATCGGGAGCAGGGTTCGAAACGCAACTGAGACTTGGTCAGCAGTGCCGTCGTCCTCGGCTTCGTCATCCTCATCTCCGGCACGCCCGAGAGAGAAAGAGAGAGAACGCAGGAGCGAGAGGAAAAGCGTCGGAAAATCCCTCGCAATCGGCGGGTTCCGAGACCGGCGCAACACGGTGGCACGGTGACAAAAATAAATTCCGTAAAGCACGGCGCGCATTTTCTTCACCGCTGTTTTCCACTTAATTTTTAAGAACCAGCGCGTCCCCTCCGCACTCCCGCGATCCCGGCCCCGCGCACGAATCGTTGCGTTAATCCCGCACCGAAACACGCTTTTCCCGCACCGGCGAGGGTTTTCCCACCGGGCAAGGCGGGTGCGCCGCGGGACGTTATGTGCCGAAACGTCTGTTTATATTTTCTTTACTGGCAGCGGTGATTCTGTCTTTTTTCTTCTTCTTCTTTCGGCGTTCCCCGTTTCGTTGCGCACGGAAAAGCGCGTGTTGCCCAATGCATGAAATTCGTCGAAACACCCGCGCACTTCCTTGCCGTTTTTTCATTTCGTACTCTCTTTTTCCACACGCACAGTTTAAAAAAAAAACAGACACACACAAACACACAACCGACACTTCACTGGGGTGACTGATGATGGCGGGCGGCGTTGGCGTCTGTCATGCCGTGTTGGGCCCTTCGTCATACAGCCCGCTATAAATACACTTCGGGGGTTGACGGGTGCCGCCGGTATCGTCGTCGTCGTCGTCTTCAAGACTCACTGCTTACTCACTGGAAACCGACCAAATTTTCACTGCCGCTGCCTCGTGACTTATGATATAGTTATAGTGAGGACCAAACACTCAACAACACTCGCGTGCCTTCCCCGAGCAAAAAGCGGAGCGCACACATGCGATTTTCACCGAAACCATGAAGATGTTTGTCACCCGTGAATCATGCGGGAGTGACTCAGACACACACACACACACATCGAAAGCGAGAGTAATGCGCGCACACGTGGGCGGGAGTGGGCAAAAGTAATTAATCCACTTTTAACCGGGCCAGCCAGCGCCGAGGAGGTGGGGGGAGCGGTATCGGTGAGGTCGATCAAATAAATTTCATCGAATCAAACGATCTGTAAACCGATCCGATGTGGTGGTGCATGTTGGTGCGTCTGTGCGCCAGCGGTAGCGCAATGCCATTCCGTCGCGCATGACCGGGCAAGTTGAGTGCGTTCTTTGTTTTTATTTACTCTCGTGCTGGAGAACCTAAACGGGGAGGGACTGATGAAGCGGCAGAACCCATCCCACCGCACATATGACGCTTCCGACAACTGACTCCCGAATTGCCGAGTCTCCGAAACTCGGAACCGGGTCGCCAAAATAGCTCGAGCTGCATCTGGGCTGCCTGTGTTCTGTGAAGGGACACACGCATGTGTGTTTGGTTTTGCATTTCCGTGCCGTGGCTTGGGACTTTCAAGACGCGGAAGAGGACGTGCACACACCCAACTCACACACCATTACGGTCACGGTTGACGATTGACAAGACGTACCGCTTCCTGTGGCAAGAAAAAGGCCCATCGCAACTGCAGCGAACCTCAGCCTAACTGACGAGGGCTGCGCTGCGTCAGAAGATCCCGGATCGGATGCGGTTTAGATGTTGGTTGCAAATTTTAATAACTCTCCATAATTTAATGATACAGGCACGGACTCCGCATGAACGCATCCGGCCGTACCGTACATCTGTCACGAGACGTCCCGGCGAGTGTCCCGATGATTTAGGACGGGCACCCCGATCGAGATAATGATCGTGTGCAGTACGACGATCAAATGTCCATCACGGAGCGGGCGTACAATGTCGTGCTGTCGGTGTGGGACGCATGGAGTCGTAAGTATCGCTACCTTCCCGAGCAGACACGACTGGCGGAAAAGTATTTTGGTGGAAAAGGACCGTCGTTGGAAGATCTCGAGAGGAACGTCAGTGTGGTGCTTGTGAACAACCATATCATCTCGTCGCGACCCAGACCGCGCATCAACGGGATGATCGACATAGCCGGTGTCCACATTCGCAAGCCGAAGGAGCTTCCACCGACTGTGAAGGTATGTGATGCTGAAAACAAGTGTTCCAGCACCAGGCTTACGGCTCACTGTATCTTACAGAACTTCCTCGACTCGTCCACTGCCGGCGTCATCTACATCAACTTCGGCACCTTCCTGAAAAGCTCCGGCATGCCACCGGAAACGCTCGCAGTCTTCCTGGCCGTGTTTCGCACGCTCCCGCACTACAACTTCCTCTGGAAGTGGGAATCGGACGGCATCCCGAACCTTCCCGCGAACGTGCTTCTTCAGCGCTGGCTTCCCCAGAACGACGTACTGGCGCACCCGAACGTGAAGCTGTTCGTGTCGCATGGAGGAATTTTCGGCACGCAGGAGTCGATCTACTGGGCCCGGCCGCTCCTGTTCGTGCCGTTCTACGGCGATCAGCACAGCAACGCGCTCAAGTTCGAGCGTGCCGGCATCGGGCTGACGCTCCGCGCGAAGTGTTCTAGCGTTAAATCGTGGTGGCGGAGGTCGCG
>KZ072998.1:102284-114621 GCA_002091845.1 Anopheles cracens
ATAGGAGAAGTATCTGGATACGTTAAGAAAGAATAACCATAGGTATGATATTCTACATGTAAATGGTTGCTATGATTGCGACGATGTCGTGCCTATTTCGCCAGTTTTGAGCCACTTTCCCTTTCTCACTAGAACCATTTAGAATCATTGGTTACTTTCTTTCATACATTTCTTCATTTCTTGCATTTCTCACAACATTTCCATTTCATTTCATAGTTTTTATTTTATTTGCGTCATTTTCTTCGATTGACATTCGCGTGATTCGCTCACTACTGATCGATTTACACCTTTTAGAGCTTAGAGTTCGCACGTAATATTACAGCGTCAAACGAGCAGAAAAAAAAACTCCGGCAAAAACTTTTATTCCGACAAGCTACTATTTGTTTCTCTGTGGTAAGAAAATGGCTTCTTTCTGCCCTTGTATTCCTTCCATACGTACATTCGAATGATTTGAACCGTATCAAGTTCCACACAATCAAATGTGTTAATCTGGATAGATATTTCCTCTCTTTTTGCATGTGAATCCGGCGAAAAATCGATAAACCTCCGTGCCAGCGCATTGCTGAAGGTCACACAAAATAGCCCAACAACAAGCAAGCACAAGTGGCAGCAGGGGTATTATAAGGGTTCCTGCTGTAACTGATGATGCCTCCCAGCGCCAGTGATTGCGAGAGTTTTACAAAAGGGTGTCTCTCTGTGATTGGAGCTCCTGATAGGCGGCTTACGACAGTAAAGCTTGACACTTTATTTCACGGTACTTTGGCTTACGGGAATTATTCAATTTGAAGCGACATTTGGAACCGATATCGCTAGACTGGATAGACGTTCTCGCTACGGGCATAACTCGGATATTCAAAGCAATTCGGTACCATTAAGATATTAACCTAATAATTTCGCTATTTTGTCTATTGTCATCTGCGCCCTCCAAGTTTATAATACATGACCGTGAAACCAGCCTTTCAAGATACACAATCGATATATTGTGGAACGACTCCACAGCACACATTCGTGACCAGACCAATCCATGTCAAAGTCTAGTCTAATTTCACATGTCAGTATTGTCCGCCGACGAACAATTAAATGGAGCAGCAGGCAGAAATCCCGCTGGGCGACCCCTCATCGGGCGCGTATTATGTTGCACACACGGACCGCAAAATTGGCTACCACAAACGCCAAACGGAAGCGGTATCAATGACCGGCTGAATGGGACAGAGCACGCTCGCGTGCTGTCACGTGCTTTAGATTGCGAGTGAGTTCTTGACATTGAATGGGTTTGCTCTACTTTTCATGCCAGACATACCCGCCAGATGGCACATTGAAAAAAAGGAACATAGAAAAAAAAGTTAAGTTTGTCTAACATTTTTCTGATGTACAATTGTCTGACCAATGTGTACGATAGTTTCAACAACGAATTAAGTTCTTTCACATTTCTTCTCCAGGGTGGTCTGTCCCGTCTTTCCACACACTTTCTTCTCGTTTTCACCACAAGCCAATTGCAATATGACCACCGTTCGCTTGTCGGGTTTTGCGGTTGTTGTGTGTAATATTATCCCCACTGCTCAACTACTTGAACCGTCAAAAATGTTGTTTGCTCCGACATTCAGCACCGGGTGTGGGCTGTGTGTAACGTTGCTCTTAGAAAAATGCATGGAAAACACTTCCAACGCAGGCACGAAGGATGACGAGTCTGGTGGTGATGGAAATGTTCAAACACGAAACGAAACGTAAACGAAGCAAATTGGAAAACATTCTACACTTGAGATCAGTCCGAGTCTAGTGTCGATCATACGCTCGGAAGAAGAAATATAACAAAGCTGAGTACGATTTTCATGCGTGAGGCAACAGGGCAACAAGAATCACGGAAAAGAAAACACCATTTTCTTCTGTTGCTTTGCACTGGAGGTTTCACTTTCCAAAGCAAAGTGCTACATATTGATTTTGTCCGGTTCGGTTTGGTACAGATTGAAAGTGATGGAAGAACATCCTCCACGCGCTCTTGATACTATCCAGAACCTCCGCCAGCTGCACTTGAATATTAAAAAAAAAATCCGACACACTTTGATAGGCGGAAAACATAACACAAATATATTCCAGACTACCTTGAAACCTAAAAGGTTTTCATAAAAAATAAAAATAAAACTGTAAGTAGAGAGGCTAATTAGAAACTACATCTCAACTTTAAGTAAATACAACATACATGATGAAACTGAAATAACAAAGAAGTTATCGTTACAAAACAATCGTATAAAAACTATACAAACAAGATAATGAAGTTGCTAACAACGTCTTCAAGAATGTTTGTAGAAAATTCACAACTTTTCGGAAAAAATTAAAGAAATCTCTTCACTACTAACACGATCGTGAATGCAGAACACACATAACATCTCGAGACACGCGCAGCTGCAACTTGAACGACGATCGAGTTAAGCAATTCCTCTCGAGCAGATGCGTATGCTTCTCCTAGCCATGCTTCTCCAAAAAGATATCTTTTTCTTCCTGCTCTCGGGTGGTGGCACGCGATATTAGTCAAAACAAGAAGCGTGGAAAACTAAGACGTACTGGAACAAACCAGAAACAAGACAGCAAGACCTACCACCGTGCATCGACTAGATGCACATCTGGGTTGATGGATGGGTCTTGTCGATGCCGGGCATGGGTCATATTGTTGCAATAAATTTGTTCTCTTTTCTGCGGGAATTATTCCAAGTCCGTGTTTCTCCTTCCATCTAATGGAATGGCGGCCCGCATATGCTGGGAAAAGGAGTAACGCCTTCGCTACGTTATGTAAACATTCCGGATGCATGTTTCAGATCGGAGCACACAGCTGCACCACCGCAAAGGTGGCAACAATCTTGCAGCGTGTGTGCTCGCCGCGCTTATCCATCGTGCAATATTATCTCCAGCGTCGGAAGATTTCGAGTGAAAAATGGATGGCCACAAGACGAACGCGTGCCACCTCCCCCGGTACTCGAGAAGGCGGCAATAGCGGAAGAATATGCTCTTCTAAAAATACGGACTGGGTATCCCCCGGCGCAGGAAGACATCCACATAACTCCCCACAAACGAACCCCCCGAACGCCGAACGGAACAACAGGAACTAATGTCCGTTTCGTGCTGCAACAGCAACCAGACGGACCGCGACGAACACACGCAACCAACACACGCGGGAGTGGTTTTAGAGAAAATAATTTACAACGATAACATAAACACAGCACCTCGGACCTGCCGCTGCTGCCGGCTCGGGAAGAACCGAAAGAGATTGATCTTTGATGAACCCTTTTTAACGTCCACCACATACGTTCTCTCACTTTCTTCTCTCTACATCCTCCCATTCCCAGGCGACTGCTTTCTTCGATGGTCGTTTTTCTTGAGGTGGGAATCGAAGTTTTTCAATCAACAATGGGGCCGCGTGGCTCCTTTGGTACTCTGCTCTGGCATCTATCAACGGATGCATTTTTAGTCCGCATCACGCTACACCTTCCAAAAGTCAATAGAGTACACACCATTTGCTTACTCCTTTTGACGTGTGTTGAAATGATATTTATCACCTCGAAGGATGGATGTCAATTTGTTAAAGAGTACAGCATGATCCAGGCATTAGATGGCATTTGAAATTTTACTCGCAGTAGTCATAGCAACTGAGAATGGACTCTTATTCCTTAACATTTTCTGTTTGGTCCTTCGAACCGGATGGACGTATATGAAATAAATTAAAGGGTACTTCAGATAATTGCTACTACGTTCCAGCTCACTGGAACGCCACGTTTGCTTTCTACTGCCCTACTTGTGTTCTCGGGGAGTAATAAATCAAAAGCAAACCCATACACAACACACAAACGAAGCACTTTTTGAACCCATAAAACTATATCGTTCATGACCCACAAAAACACCCCATGTGGAAGGCCAACCGAAAGCAGAGAGGGGACGACACTCTTCTCCACTTGACCTGACCTGCATACTCCGAAACTCCGAACAGATCTTAACCAATTTCGGGGAGGTGGAGTGATAGAACGTGGAGAGAATACACGGCAAAAGTCATCTTGGGATTTCCACACGATTGCGTGTGCGCCGCCGCCCAGCGTCTCCACGCGCGCTCACTCATAAATCTCTCCCCAGATTTTCCACCTCCTTCGCTCCAATTACGCGTACAAATGAAAAAGAGAAAGTGGCAAACAGGTTCAATGTCCTTTCGCTCGGGGGGAGTGCGCGCCATGTCGAGAATTCATGACGAAAATACTAAACACAGCAAACGTTTCTCCTTCCATCTAATGGAATGGCGGCCCGCATATGCTGGGAAAAGGAGTAACGCCTTCGCTACGTTATGTAAACATTCCGGATGCATGTTTCAGATCGGAGCACACAGCTGCACCACCGCAAAGGTGGCAACAATCTTGCAGCGTGTGTGCTCGCCGCGCTTATCCATCGTGCAATATTATCTCCAGCGTCGGAAGATTTCGAGTGAAAAATGGATGCCCACAAGACGAACGCGTGCCACCTCCCCCGGTACTCGAGAAGCAATAGCGGAAGAATATGCTCTTCTAAAAATACGGACTGGGTATCCCCCGGCGCAGGAAGACATCCACATAACTCCCCACAAACGACCCCCCGAACGCCGAACGGAACAACAGGAACTAATGTCCGTTTCGTGCTGCAACAGCAACCAGACGGACCGCGACGAACACACGCAACCAACACACGCGGGAGTGGTTTTAGAGAAAATAATTTACAACGATAACATAAACACAGCACCTCGGACCTGCCGCTGCTGCCGGCTCGGGAAGAACCGAAAGAGATTGATCTTTGATGAACCCTTTTTAACGTCCACCACATACGTTCTCTCACTTTCTTCTCTCTACATCCTCCCATTCCCAGGCGACTGCTTTCTTCGATGGTCGTTTTTCTTGAGGTGGGAATCGAAGTTTTTCAATCAACAATGGGGCCGCGTGGCTTCGTTGGCACTCTGCTCTGGCATCTATCAACGGATGCATTTTTAGTCCGCATCACGCTACACCTTCCAAAAGTCAATAGAGTACACACCATTTGCTTACTCCTTTTGACGTGTGTTGGAATGATATTTATCACCTCGAAGGATGGATGTCAATTTTTTAAAGAGTACAGCATGATCCAGGCATCAGATGGCATTGGAAATTAGCCATTTTACTCGCAGTAGTCATAGCAACTGAGAATGGACTCTTATTCCTTAACATTTTCTGTTTGGTCCTTCGAACCGGATGGACGTATATGAAATAAATTAAAGGGTACTTCAGATAATTGCTACTACGTTCAAGCTCACTGGAACGCCACGTTTGCTTTCTACTGCCCTACTTGTGTTCTCGGGGAGTAATAAATCAAAAGCAAACCCATACACAACACACAAACGAAGCACTTTTTGAACCCATAAAACTATATCGTTCATGACCCACAAAAACACCCCATGTGGAAGGCCAACCGAAAGCAGAGAGGGGACGACACTCTTCTCCACTTGACCTGACCTGCATACTCCGAAACTCCGAACAGATCTTAACCAATTTCGGGGAGGTGGAGTGATAGAACGTGGAGAGAATACACGGCAAAAGTCATCTTGGGATTTCCACACGATTGCGTGTGCGCCGCCGCCCAGCGTCTCCACGCGCGCTCACTCATAAATCTCTCCCCAGATTTTCCACCTCCTTCGCTCCAATTACGCGTACAAATGAAAAAGAGAAAGTGGCAAACAGGTTCAATGTCCTTTCGCTCGGGGGGAGTGCGCGCCATGTCGAGAATTCATGACGAAAATACTAAACACAGCAAACAAAAAACGGCAATGAAAATGCCGGCCGCTCGTTTCGACCGGCAAAACTTCCTTTACTTTCACTCCCAGCCCTGCCCTGGTGGAAGAAAGTTCCTGCTGCTCGTTTTACATAACACTGACACAAACAAAGCGCGTATTTCGGTCGCAAAAGCCGGTGTTTGAAGTTTCTGTTATCTTTATCACCCGGCGGAACGTGACTCTCTGTTCGAACAGAGGTTCGACGAAGCCGGTCGGACGGTGAGGAGGATGGATAGCAAATGAAAAGCAAGCACCGCGTGGTTAATATCTACTCATCCTCTTCTTCCCAGGTTTTGTTTGCGTTCCTACTGCCTTTTGGGTAGGATCGTACCGAAAAATTTAATTAAAATCCTTGTTTCCTCTCCAAAAGGCGTGAGCTATTCGGTGCCGCTGGAAGTTTGAAGACAGTGTCGTAAAAATCGATTGGAGGAACGTAAAGACACACACACTCAATTAGTAGGATGGAGAAAGGTTCACAACACAAAACCCACCAGGTAAAATCGCAGAGTGTAGAGCAGAGATTTTAATGGAATAATTAATGCTTGGTGACGAACGTTAGGATACATTTCATATAGTTTTGCTGCAAGATTAAAGCAATTTTGAAAAGATTTTCAGTCAAAGGAGCAATCCATCAGTATACATAATTGAAGCTAAATATCAACTTATTAAAAAACACTGAAAACACTGAGTCAAGAATCAAAAATACATAAAAAAACGTCTCAAACTTTCACACGATTAAAAATGCCATCTGCGTTCGACGTTCGACGCCGCTTGGCTCCTCATAAAACTCAAGGCATAAGCAATTTCTTCACGATTAGAATTAATGGTGCGAAAAATGTGTCACGCAAACCAATTTTCTCGACACTTCATTTTCGTGCTTAAGCTTGCATTCTAAATTGGCGTTTACTGGCGTTGGGGAGAGTAGTAGAACCACTTAACCGGCGTTTTCACATCGATTGAGTTAAGGAAAATGCCCGCTGCAGCGAAGTGAAAGCAGCACAAGTAGTTTTTGCCTCTTGAAAATCGCTTGAACGCGATAAAGAAAATTTACGAAAAATTCCCCGCCAACAGTGAGATGATCAACCGCCATTATCATTTGGCAACATTTGCAACGCCTTCTTCGCTCGTCTGCAGTGCTTTCATAATTAATGGCGGACGGTGTGGGCTGCTTCGATGAAGAAGGGAAGATTAGCGCTTTAGTGGGGGTTTCCCGTACATTTCCGTCTCTTGCGTTTTGGTGACTTTATTCCTCCCGGTCTCTGATGGTGATTAAATAACGCGAGATGCTTACGCTTGACGTAAGGAATTTTCATCGCAACACCCCCTACGGCTTTCTCCAAGCATTCAATCGCTTTTCCTAGTTACAGTAGGTAGATTCTCGACCCTACAGTAGTACAGAGCACGAGCCCCCTTTGCCAGAACAGCAAATCTAATCATCACTCACAAATCGTGGAAATTAGATTATAAGCCAGCATGTGCAGCAGGCGGCAGCGGTAAAGGGCGAGAGAATATTGGCGAACAACATCACCGAGGGGTGTTGTTTCGGTCGTGGGTCGGTTGGAAGTTTTTCTCCCCGTGAGAGGGGTTTGCTGCAGAATCTGTTTTACTAGCCCGGTGGTGTCGCGCTAGGGAAGTGGTCGTAAATTTTAAAGCGTACGAGAATATCTGCTGCTGCTTAGCAAAACCAGTGGTCGTTGAATTTTTACTGGAGTCCTTTCGTTTCCCTTTCTAAACTCTGCTTAAAATTATTAACCACTTTTTTCTCTTCAAAACCTAACTTCAAAAGAACAGCCCTTTGAAAAGTGATCCTCTGACTAAAAACGCACATGCTATCCTATCAATGCATCAATGCACTCGGCAGTGCAGGTTCAGAAAAAAAACATATTACATATTTTACGATCGAATCATCAATATCCCCTTTCTTAATTATCACTACCGGTTTCGGGAGGGAGTGAGAATGAAATTGAGCTGCATCTGATCGCGGCGCACACTACCGGGAGTGAGGAATAATGCCCGAGTTTTCGAATTTCCCTTGGGTGCAAACGTGGGGTGCAAAAGCGAAGGTTTTTAATAGTTTCGGCTCGCCGTAGGGGGTGTGTGCTGCTGGTTGGGGTTGAGAAAACGCAATGTGGCTCTAGCGGTGTTGGTTCGTTGCGATCGAGTGCACTTGTCCACGTCATGTTGTTTGCGTCACGTACCTAAAATGAAAGAAAATGAAGAAACATATTAGATATATTGTATAATCTAAGCTGAAGGATAGTTATACATAATGATATTCCTAGATCTATGGAGTTTTATTAAAATCGTCAGATCACAGTCAGTTTATTGAACAAATGATAACGATAATTTTATATAAAGATCAATAAAATCAATCCAAAGTGTGTAGTGGAAAGTGTAACTCAAGCAGATGTATCTGGTGTGGTAAGGAATTCTTGGGACCGAAAGATCAGAAGCGATACATCGTGCCTATTTCTTTACAGTTCCAGTAGAATATCAACAACAAAAAAACCCACCGAAAGTGCACACAAAAGAGGCTCAAATTCCAGATAAATTGTAGACATGAGAGGAAATAAATTGTTTGATGGTTCAGAGGTTCGCAAGTGGAAGCTTTTCTCCATATGCTCAGTTTTTTGTTGGGAAGCCCTTTAATAGAATTACAAAGTCTGATAGAACACGAAGCTCTATTCAAATTCTGAAGAGCTTTTACTTAAAACTTTCAAAAAAATCTCATAACACAAGAAAGAGTGAGGAAATGGTTCCAGTAAGTGAATGTCTACTAGGGTCTTTTCTTGGGTAAACCTCCTTTACAAAATGCTTCATATATCCGCTAAAGGCCTTAGACGGAATGTCACTTGTTACCGAACAGCTGGCTGGCTCCCCCCTTCGCGAGTGCCTTTTAAAGGTACAAATTCTATTGCCAGCCTAAACTGGTGGGCCCACATACGCAACTAACCCATGCACAGCACCAAGGAACAGCATTCCGGGGTTTTCCACGCTACCATAAATCACTTGAAAACAATTGGATAAAAACATACATTTCAATCGCCGGTTTTTCCACCCGAACACATCTGGCCGATGACACGCGGTTGCATCCTCTCCCCTAGCCAGAGCGATCGGAGATGAGAAGATGGAATGCCGGAAGGATTTGACGATTAGAACTAGAACTGAGTGAGATGGAGCGAAAGGGCGGAAATCGAAACCGTGAGGATCACACCCTCCGTGGCGTTTTTTTGTACTGATTTATCGGAAATAGAACTTTAGAGCCTCGGAACGTGCTTGCATATATGTGTGTGTGTGTGTGTTTGTTAGGAACCCTCCTCACTCTTTGAAGTACCTTTTTGGCATGATGTGCAATGTGTGCATGTCTATGTTTCGACCCAGGCACACGGTTGTCCGCAAATGATTCCGTCCATTTAGGGTGAACATAACTGCTGCAGACAAGCGGGGTGATCAGTGTACCGAAACCAGGACACCTCAAGCCGGGAAAACCGTTAAAAGGAGAGAAAAACAAACTGGACCTCGGTACCAGCCAAATACACACACACTTACAGTCGTGTGCAGCAGATACTTTTGAATAAAATGGGAAAAGGGATAAGTAGTTGTAAATGCAGGTCCCGTCGTCCCAACCCTCTACGCCTGTTGCAGTTGTGTGCATAAGGACATGCTGGGGAAAAGGACGAGAAATAAAAGCACCCGACGAACCTTTGATGGAACGGAGCACCAAATTTGTCCTTCTCTTCGGGGGACGTGCATTAGCACAGCCCAACACCAGCTGCAGCGTTGCAAGCCGAGAGGTCGGTCGACCGTTGCAGAATGACCCATAAGGCGAAAAGTATTGTTTTTGCACACGCCCGGAGATCACACATTAGGGAGCAATTAGGTACAAAGCCAGACATTTACAGTGCGCCATCTTGACAGTTTGATTCGGGATGTTTGTAAGACCAATTAGTTCTAGAGGCTTGTGGAGCACAATAGAGCGACTCCAATAGAGGATATGTGTTTGCATACAATACCACTCAGCACAAGACCTTGGCTGCTTTGTACAACCAACTAGCGACATATCCCTATACTAAAACATATGTTTCCTTGCGGCACACTTCAAGTCCTCGGTTCTCCGGTTCTTCATGTGCCAACGGGTTTGACGGTGGCCGCGCACATATCAAATTTCACTTCAGGTCCTTATAATTCAGTTATCAATCAAACTCATCACCGAGCCGAGATTGCTTCTGGCACACCCCTTCAGTCGCTGTGGTATTGGGGGGAGAAGATCCGTGCGAATGGGAACGAGACGGATGGAATATATAAAATTTCAAAAATCGCAAAAAAAACACCATCTGCAGAACGACCTAACCGACATTTGTGGCGTTCGTCCTTAAGTCGGCCAGATTCGTATTTCTCCTGTTTCGTGCGTAGTTCCCGAGGGAATCGAGACAAAAAGAGAAACAGAGCGCAAGAAGAACTGGAAGCATGTGTCGGGCACGTGCTGATGGTGATGCTGTGTGAAAATCAAATCTCCCGGTTTCGCTTCATCACGGGGCACGATGATGCTCATTATTCGCATCAGCTGCTTCCGGTCTAAAGCTGTCCGATTGCACACGTTGGAAAATGGCGCAAAAATTCCACACCGGGCACGTGTCTCGTGCTGTACGAGGGTGTAGCAGTAGGAGGGTTTAGATCTGTAGAGTAGAATAGAGGGAAAAATAGCTAATACAACGGGAACGTGGCTTGTCTTTAGGGAACTTCCGCTCTAGATGACCCAAATACTATTCCCTTCCTTTTTGACACCTTGCAGCAGAGTTTTAGTTCTTTTTTTTTGTGCTTCAAGAGATTAACGAACAAAAGTCAACCATCGATAAACCGTCACATCCTCTCGGTCGGTCCAATGACATCTCCCCTCCACCGGAAGAACAGCGGCCCCTGCCCTGCAGCCTTAATGCGATTCCGATAATCTCCGTTGTGTGCAATCAAGCATGCAGCAGCACCACCGGCAGCAGTATTTTCACGTTTTTTTCTTGTTGCTGGTGCCCTAACGTTCTCTACTGGCCGCACACATGTTTTGATCGTACGGGATGATGCAGAATTGTGTCAACATAAACACATACGTAGAGCCGGGCGCTCCGGTTTAATCCGCCAGGTTTATAAGCGTTAGCATGCGCTTTGTTTATTTGGCCAAGTGCTTAACGTGATAAAAGTGAGTATTGGGGGGATCGGTTACGCAAGTACACCGGAACTTCACAACTAATGGAGAAATGGTTTCACAACGGAAGTGGCTTCTATATAATTTTATCTTTTTTACAGTGTATGATGTAGAAATTGGTGCAAAATTATTAAGTGTATGCGTTGAAATGATCAATATAATGTGAGAAATATTCGCATTTTTTATAATAAGCTTTGTTTTATAGGTAATAGGCAAACATTTAATCCATTCCTTAACTTGAAGAATACAATGTTTCAAACGGATTCCCTCATGATTTTGTTTAAATTAAAGTAGCAAATAAAGCAATCTACATACACATTGCATACTTTTAGGAGCTAGTTTGGTTAAAAACCCAAAAAATAATGCTATATGCTCTCGATAAACACAACAATCAATTCCTTTATTTCTGTAGTCTGAATGAAGGCTGTCAGTAGAATTGATAAAACACTGGATGTAATACAGATTGCATACTTTTGGGCGTAAATGTTCTTCAACAGCCCGTTACTGTGCAATTTGCAAAACAAAATGTTTCAAGAACTCATTATTAATGCTCTATTTAATAGCGCTCGTAATAAAGAATGCTAATTGGGTACAATAATGAGAAAAACTATTCAATTCCTCTTGCTAAGCAAGGTTATCGCTACGGTAGTTGAACACAGACCCAACACATGAAAAAGCTGAACGGGAAAAGGTGCATTTCTCACACGAAACCCAAGCAAACACAGAACGCTATTACTCTGAAAAGGAATGCGAAAACAGTTAACGAAAACACGATAATTTCCCGTCGGAAAGCGGCGTGTAAACACAGCGTTTCGTCGGTGGTTTCGCATGCATGGGAATGTAATCCTTTTGAAGATCTTTAGGAGCCCCCTATAGCGTGTGCATATGTTGTGATCGCTGCAAAAAAGAGAATACGATACAAGCAAGCAACACACCACAGCTAATTAACGACACCGTACAAATGGGAGTTAAAACAATAAACGTTACCACTCTAAAGAAAGGGGAACTATCTAATATTAAAGGTGAATTTAGACCTTATCTTTGTAATCTGCCTTGAACTCACTCCTCCCTCTTGGATCGTGAGATAATTTCGTACGAAAATGATTCAATTACAACACTCAAAACACAATCAAAAATGCTAATGATTTTCGTAAAACAAACCCCAAAAAACACTTCCTCTTGTGTTCGCGGCCCCTTCAACTACGGACAATAAATAATGATTAAAATATCGAATGACCAGCGAAAGGTTGCATTCTGGACAGTGGAGGTGTGTGTCCAGGCACATAAAAATACCCCGAGAAAAGGGTTATTATTCACCCCGTCGTTCGCAC
>KZ072998.1:116934-129828 GCA_002091845.1 Anopheles cracens
ATCATACAAACTTCCTTTGTCGCTTTTTTCCACGTTTCCAAAAAAAAATCACTGGTCAAAACAGGGCGGCGAGCAATGGACATCAAACGTCCGAAGAGGACGTTGAAGCATTTGTCGCATGATCCGATCTTGTCCACTCGTTGTAATGTGTTGCGGTGTTTGCAAAAGGGATTCAAGAGGTTTTCGTTGGCAAACTTCCTGTTTCGGTATTGAAAATCACGCATATGTTAGTAGCTAATGAGCCTATCTCACCATCAACCGTATAATGCGATGTAATCTATTCAATTCTGATTAGAAGCCACATCGCTGGTGAGGGCAATGAGGAGCATATTGTGGCCGTGTGATATTCTATCCCACGGCTTCGGGGTATGGGGTATAATAATTATAACGTGCGAATCTTTTCCTCTATTCCAAGGATGATTGTGCATACATCAGACGATTCCATCCCCTTTCTGGAAAGGATATAGGAGCAGAGAGCAATAATAATGCGCGGTTGTTCCGCCGACATTAAAAACCATTGCGTTTGCATTTTCTCATATCCTTTTTTGCATTTCGTTCACCCTACACCAGGATCTGTGCGGTACGGAAAAAAAACAGCAATTGTCATCGTAGCTTCCGGTGAGGGAAGGATAACGAATAAATTGTCTGCACACGCCGTCATAAGGATCTAATCAGTTAGAAACAGACCTTTTGCTCCGTGCGCAGGACGATGTTTCGTTCGTTGAATAGAATGCCGGCCAGCGGTCAAGTTTACGCTGAACAAACACACCAAAGGGAAGGATGATAGCCGTGGCGAAGCTTCAATACCATAGCTGGCCGAACTAATTGATTCTCGGCAGCTAGACGCAGTGCAACGTTAGGCTTTAAAAATAAACGGAAAAATATGCAAATGTACAGGGACGATAAAATTTATAACACACACGTAATCAAATTCTACAATATTAAACTGGAAGAAAGCTAATTATTCAATTTTCAGAACAAAGGTTAGATGATTTTTGTGGACTATTGTCAGGGATATTTTTCAATAAATTCTAAATAGATCAGAGTTGTTATGTGTTAGAATGTACATACATAAAAAAATAAATGACCACTGACGGAGCGAGTTTCCTAATCTTGAAATAGAAACATAAATCTGAACCTTGCTAACGCCCGTAGTGGAAGAAATCGATTCGATTCCTGCATAATGCGCCCGTTGACTCGTGCGTCGTGAAGGTGCTAATTTGTATTTATTACTGCTTCCAGTTTGGCGGTTTGACGGTATATTCCACTGGAGTGGGACCAACAGAAAACGTTGACGATATGATCTGATTCTATAAACCTACTCAGAGCGTTTCATGTAAACAGCCATAGCATTAACAATACATTATAGGCTATCTTGGGAAGATAGAACGAAAATGATGTGAAAATTAGCCATCACATCAAGTTCAGCAAATCAGAAATTGTTAAATGAATCGAAACTTGTTAAATTGATTATCGTGCGTGCACGTTTTCGACCCGGCGAGTTGTAGAAAACGCAGCTCAAAAAATCGAAGCCACAACTGTCAAAACCCGCCGGTTGCCATGACGCCGGTATGGTTGTAAACAAGCCAGGCGGCGTTTTCCCCAGCAGGATTTTCATGTGCGGCATGCCATTGCGTTGCGTTGTACTGATAGGGATATAATTGTATCCTTCTTTTCATTTCACTGCCGGTTCGAGAAATTGTATCACTTTGCAAAACACGCTGCTCTGCCCGGTAGAAAATTAAATTCCAGTGAAATCATTAAACCATCAACACACAGACAGACAGGTAGAAATTTGTTTTTTTTTTGTTCTGGGGGTTAAGAACAATGTTACATTTTTGAAATTTTTAATTTAGAAAATATTTTCCCTTGCCGGCAACAGAGGGAGAAGAGGATTGTAAACAGTTTCGCTACGCTACAGTTAAACTTCTAATCGAGGGGAAAAACAAATGCTTTCCAAATACCCAGGGAGTTGGTTTGTGGAATCGGCCAACGCATGGGAGGAGGTAGTTTTAAAATATCATCCGAAGTCGGAAGGGTGTGTGCGTATGAGAAATTAAAAAAGGAGATGAAATGCAATCAACATTCAGCGATAGAATCCTGTTTTGAATTTATTTCAAAGTTGCAAAATTAAACTAAGAGAAGTGTGCGAAATAATCATTTTCCGACTGCTAATAATTGATGTATTGTTGACTGCTTGTATTGTTTGTTTAGGTTTCGATTAAGGTTCTGATATCTAACGAAATCACTAAGAGGTAGCGACCCAAATAGATCCCCCCCATACCAAAATTGATGCATCACTGGAAACCGAATTTGAGCAGTCGCTAGATAGTCAAGCAGTTCAAATTGAATATTAATGTTTTTTTAAGTTAGATAAAAGCTAATCTGTATAAGAATAATAACATAAGACAATTTTTAATTGCTGCTGAATGGATGGTAAGTATTTTCATCACATTAGCCGAACTTGGCTTCCAGTGATGTATCAATTTTGGTATGGGGGGGATCTATTTGGGTCGCTACCCACTAAGATAGTACCAAGAAATAATCACTGCTTGTCCATCTCGATAGCACACGTCGAAAATGACTCAAAAGGGCGCGTCATAATATTATTCCACTGCCTGGCAAAACAATACGCAAGAAAACCCGGTCAACCCGGGGTGGTTCGCCTGTGTTCGTCGCAACTACCTTTTGCCACACGAGAAACGCGTTCGGGGATAGTTTTGTTTTACGCACGCACACACACACAGCAAGGTGCCGCGATCACCTTGCGTGAGTGTGTTCGTGACGTAGCGATCGCGATCGCTACACCCATTTGCGCTCGGATGTGCGAACGATGATTCATTTGCTAATGGACACGCGTGATCTCTCCTTCTATACATGTTTTAGTAATTGAAACAGACATCGTACAGATTAGATTTATTGGCTTGAAAATATTCATATTATAAATCCAAAGAGGTAATAGAGGATGACGTTTCCAACCGTCAAAAATATGATTTCTAGCGAGACGCACACCAACATAGCCCGCACGATCCACGCCCTTTCGGCGGCGTTTTCCGAAACGATCTTCACAGATCAACAGGTGTGTGCGTGTGTGCGTGTGAAAGAAGAAAAGAGAGAACGTGATGCATGTGAAGTCAACGAAAACACCGCACGCAATGGAAGGTTCGTTGCTTTTCGCCCGCTTGCACAGGTGTAGTTCTTTGATAAGGGATTCTTGGTATTCCGGGCAGGAACTGAACCGCCCCTTGCCGGGATCACACAGCATGGAAAACACCTGTACGACGACGGACGAGGCGCTTTGTAACTCAAAACACTTGCACACACACTTCAACCGTGCTGCATTCTTCTGTTACCTGTTTTTTTCTCTCGGACACACACCGTCGGCCCTGGGCTGCTATCCCGTTCCGCGGAGTCACACCAACACAGCGGCAAATCCACGCTTCCACGACGCGCACTACGATGATCGCCACCGCGTTATGTGAAGCGGCAACACCCAACTTTCCGAGCCCGATTCTGCACACGCTCCGCGGGCAGAATATTTCACAATAATTTCATCTAAAACACTTTATAAGAACAGCACACAGCACGAAACCGATCGATCGGGCTTGAATGGCTTGGATCACATCGATGGATTGCAAATGGATTTCTTCACACGCGCGCGCGTGTACAAAAAAAACGCACAGCTCACTAAGACTATTTATTACGCGAAGGGCACCGACAGCACCAGTATTCTCGTCGCGGGGACTGGCTGGTGGCGGAGGGAACGTGGCCTCTCTTAATAGAATTATCCAAGCGGTCAAAAGATCACGCCGTCTTCCCCCCGGACGGTTCGCCGCGTAGGGGTTGTTGAGCCACTTTGATTTTGGGGCGTCGTCGCCGAGAAACTGCACCCCAAAGCGACCACACGCACACACCAACACTAGCACACTGCTCCGCGATCGGGGGGCTTTTCACTGCTTTAGGATACACACCGACCGTTACCGCATTGTTGCGAAAAAAAGGACGAGGGCTGTTTTCTCGTTCTAGCAAAAAACTTATAACTGGAGCAATATTTTATACTTTTATGATTATGCTTCGCTGCAGTGAACCAACTCAGAACACTCGACACGAATGCACTTCAAAGTGAAAGTACAACACAAACAGCGAGGATACCGCGGCTGGTCGCGATAATTTTCCTCCCTTCCGGTAATTTCCAGGACTTCTCTTGAGTTAACGGAAAAAGCACCCCTTACGATATTTTGAATAACACTGACACGACGCACGCCCTCCCTCGACCAGCGACGCTTTATTTTTGTGCTCAGTGATGTACCAAATGAGGAGTTCAAAAATTTGAGAACGGGATTTTCGCGGGGAAAATGAAAAAAATTAACACAAATTATTACAAATCATTACTTTGAAAATACTTAAATGAAAATACTTATACCAAAACAAACGAAAAAAAAATGCATACAGGGTAGATGTGTTTTTACTTACTGCTACATCACTGGTTGAGTCAGACGTTCAACTCCATTGCAACTGCTGAATCAGGTTATGTAAACGTATCTGAAAAAAGGGCAGTTTTCGAAATCCTTTTCGATACCAAAAAAACCGTTTGAAATTTAATATTCAGCGTCATTGATGATGCGGAAAAATGTTTTAATTGAAAAAAATGCTGATTTTGAATTCCTAGCGTCAATTTGCACGAAATTTTAGATTTAAAAACCATAATTCGATTTTTATCACCACCAAGCAGCCCTGCGCTTACCCCTCTACTCGCATGATTTGACAGATTTGAAGGTTGCTAAGAACAATAACAAGAATAGCTGTCGTTTGTAGATTATAAACAAGAAGATGTAAGGAAGGTCAATTCATAGGCCTGTTATGGTAGCCGTCTTGAAAACAAAGTTTGACGTCTGCGGGTAATGTTTGTTAACGTCATGAGCACACAAACATATACGATAGTTGGCAACTTCAACAACAAGCATTTGCTGGAGGAAGTACGATCGCCTTTGGTCGCTATAGTCACTACCTATACTGGCAACTCACAGCGCTAGCATATTTTATGAGTAATTCACGAGAAATTGGATATTGGAAATTTCAAATCCTCACCTACTAGCGCTTCCCATCGATTTCCCTTACTAACACAACACTTCGGTCCGCTAGTTGTCATAATTTCGTTTATTTTTCTGAGGAAGCCAAGCGATTTGTACGGAATGACTTAACCTCCCGTAATCTCCTTGAAGCCTGTCGTCCCGTCAACGTGAAAAATCTCCGAAAAAAACGAACGGGACGCCTTTTTCGCGGTGCTCGCGGTGTGTGTACGAAAAACCAAGCGAAAAAACAAACATTCGCTGCAGTGCGGGGAAAAGCGGTTCGGTTCGTTGCAGCAGGCAGCATGTCGGTGCCACCGATTGCTGGGGCCCAGCCGTTTGCACCGTCGCTGGTGTCACAGTTCAACATTCCTCCGCCCGGTTTCGGCGGTGCAGCCGGGGCTCCCGGTGGTGGCCCCGGAGGCACCCCTGGCGTCGCTGCCGTGGCCCTGGCCGCAGCTGCTGCTGCCGCGGCCAACGGCACGATGGTTGATCCGACCGGAGCGGCAGCTGCCTCGTCGGGGGCGACGGCAAACGTGAATGAGTGGTCGGAACACAAAACACCGGAGGGCCGCACGTACTACTATAACAGTATCACCAAGCAGAGCTTGTGGGAAAAGCCGGACGAGCTAAAAACGCCCACCGAAAAGCAGCTGAGCCAGTGCCCGTGGAAGGAGTACCGGTCGGATGCGGGCAAGCTGTACTATCACAACACGGTCACGAAGGAATCGCAGTGGGTGGCGCCGCAAGAGTATCTCGAGCTGAAGGAGAAGGTGGCAGCGGAACAGGCGGCGGCTGAGGCGGCCAAAGCAGCCGCCCTGAAGACGTCCGCCATGGCCAGCAGCATGCTGATGCAGTCGGTCGGTCTGCCGGTGCTTTCGCCGGCCGTCGCGCCGGGCGCTGGTAACGCCGCCAGCACGGCAGCCGAAGTACCGGTCGGGCTGGGAGCTCTCTCGGGTGTTACGCCCGGTTCGGCGGAAAACTCGTCGTCCGCGCTCGACCAAGCGATGGCCGCGACGCTCGCCGCCATCGAGGTGCCGGACGATCCGATCGACAAGGGCCGGGACGACGAATCGCAACCCGGCCAGACGGACGAGGAGCCGGTGATGGAGTTCAAGGACAAGAAGGAAGCGATCGAAGCGTTCAAGGAGTTCCTCAAGGAGCGCAACATCCCCTCCAGCTCGTCCTGGGAGCAATGCGTGAAGATCATCCAGAAGGATCCGAAGTTTAACGTGTTTAAAAAGCTTAGCGAGAAAAAGCAGGCGTTCAACGCGTACAAAACTCAGAAGCTGAAAGACGAGCGCGAGGAGCAGCGCCTGAAGGCGAAAAAGTCGAAGGAGGAGCTGGAGAAGTTCCTCATGTTGTCGGAGAAGATGAACTCGACGCTCAAGTTTTACCGGTGCGACGAGCTGTTCGCCAATCTGGACGTGTGGAAGTCGGTCCCGGATCAGGACCGGCGTGACATCTACGAGGATTGCATCTTCAATCTGGCGAAGCGCGAGAAGGAGGAGGCGCGGGTGATGAAGAACACAGGTGTAGTTCTTTGATAAGGGATTCTTGGTATTCCGGGCAGGAACTGAACCGCCCCTTGCCGGGATCACACAGCATGGAAAACACCTGTACGACGACGGACGAGGCGCTTTGTAACTCAAAACACTTGCACACACACTTCAACCGTGCTGCATTCTTCTGTTACCTGTTTTTTTCTCTCGGACACACACCGTCGGCCCTGGGCTGCTATCCCGTTCCGCGGAGTCACACCAACACAGCGGCAAATCCACGCTTCCACGACGCGCACTACGATGATCGCCACCGCGTAATGTGAAGCGGCAACACCCAACTTTCCGAGCCCGATTCCGCACACGCTCCGCGGGCAGAATATTTCACAATAATTTCATCTAAAACACTTTATAAGAACAGCACACAGCACGAAACCGATCGATCGGGCTTGAATGGCTTGGATCACATCGATGGATTGCAAATGGATTTCTTCACACGCGCGCGCGTGTACAAAAAAAACGCACAGCTCACTAAGACTATTTATTACGCGAAGGGCACCGACAGCACCAGTATTCTCGTCGCGGGGACTGGCTGGTGGCGGAGGGAACGTGGCCTCTCTTAATAGAATTATCCAAGCGGTCAAAAGATCACGCCGTCTTCCCCCCGGACGGTTCGCCGCGTAGGGGTTGTTGAGCCACTTTGATTTTGGGGCGTCGTCGCCGAGAAACTGCACCCCAAAGCGACCACACGCACACACCAACACTAGCACACTGCTCCGCGATCGGGGGGCTTTTCACTGCTTTAGGATACACACCGACCGTTACCGCATTGTTGCGAAAAAAAGGACGAGGGCTGTTTTCTCGTTCTAGCAAAAAACTTATAACTGGAGCAATATTTTATACTTTTATGATTATGCTTCGCTGCAGTGAACCAACTCAGAACACTCGACACGAATGCACTTCAAAGTGAAAGTACAACACAAACAGCGAGGATACCGCGGCTGGTCGCGATAATTTTCCTCCCTTCCGGTAATTTCCAGGACTTCTCTTGAGTTAACGGAAAAAGCACCCCTTACGATATTTTGAATAACACTGACACGACGCACGCCCTCCCTCGACCAGCGACGCTTTATTTTTGTGCTCAGTGATGTACCAAATGAGGAGTTCAAAAATTTGAGAACGGGATTTTCGCGGGGAAAATGAAAAAAATTAACACAAATTATTACAAATCATTACTTTGAAAATACTTAAATGAAAATACTTATACCAAAACAAACGAAAAAAAAATGCATACAGGGTAGATGTGTTTTTACTTACTGCTACATCACTGGTTGAGTCAGACGTTCAACTCCATTGCAACTGCTGAATCAGGTTATGTAAACGTATCTGAAAAAAGGGCAGTTTTCGAAATCCTTTTCGATACCAAAAAAACCGTTTGAAATTTAATATTCAGCGTCATTGATGATGCGGAAAAATGTTTTAATTGAAAAAAATGCTGATTTTGAATTCCTAGCGTCAATTTGCACGAAATTTTAGATTTAAAAACCATAATTCGATTTTTATCACCACCAAGCAGCCCTGCGCTTACCCCTCTACTCGCATGATTTGACAGATTTGAAGGTTGCTAAGAACAATAACAAGAATAGCTGTCGTTTGTAGATTATAAACAAGAAGATGTAAGGAAGGTCAATTCATAGGCCTGTTATGGTAGCCGTCTTGAAAACAAAGTTTGACGTCTGCGGGTAATGTTTGTTAACGTCATGAGCACACAAACATATACGATAGTTGGCAACTTCAACAACAAGCATTTGCTGGAGGAAGTACGATCGCCTTTGGTCGCTATAGTCACTACCTATACTGGCAACTCACAGCGCTAGCATATTTTATGAGTAATTCACGAGAAATTGGATATTGGAAATTTCAAATCCTCACCTACTAGCGCTTCCCATCGATTTCCCTTACTAACACAACACTTCGGTCCGCTAGTTGTCATAATTTCGTTTATTTTTCTGAGGAAGCCAAGCGATTTGTACGGAATGACTTAACCTCCCGTAATCTCCTTGAAGCCTGTCGTCCCGTCAACGTGAAAAATCTCCGAAAAAAACGAACGGGACGCCTTTTTCGCGGTGCTCGCGGTGTGTGTACGAAAAACCAAGCGAAAAAACAAACATTCGCTGCAGTGCGGGGAAAAGCGGTCCGGTTCGTTGCAGCAGGCAGCATGTCGGTGCCACCGATTGCTGGGGCCCAGCCGTTTGCACCGTCGCTGGTGTCACAGTTCAACATTCCTCCGCCCGGTTTCGGCGGTGCAGCCGGGGCTCCCGGTGGTGGCCCCGGAGGCACCCCTGGCGTCGCTGCCGTAGCCCTGGCCGCAGCTGCTGCTGCCGCGGCCAACGGCACGATGGTTGATCCGACCGGAGCGGCAGCAGCACCGCCGGGGGCGACGGCAAACGTGAACGAGTGGTCGGAACACAAGACACCGGAGGGCCGCACGTACTACTACAACAGTATCACCAAGCAGAGCTTGTGGGAAAAGCCGGACGAGCTAAAAACGCCCACCGAAAAGCAGCTGAGCCAGTGCCCGTGGAAGGAGTACCGGTCGGATGCGGGCAAGCTGTACTATCACAACACGGTCACGAAGGAATCGCAATGGGTGGCGCCGCAAGAGTATCTCGAGCTGAAGGAGAAGGTGGCAGCGGAACAGGCGGCGGCTGAGGCGGCCAAAGCAGCCGCCCTGAAGACGTCCGCCATGGCCAGCAGCATGCTGATGCAGTCGGTCGGTCTGCCGGTGCTTTCGCCGGCCGTCGCGCCGGGCGCTGGAAACGCCGCCAGCACGGCAGCTGAAGTACCGGTCGGGCTGGGAGCTCTCTCGGGTGTTACGCCCGGTTCGGCGGAAAACTCGTCGTCCGCGCTCGACCAAGCGATGGCCGCGACGCTCGCCGCCATCGAGGTGCCGGACGATCCGATCGACAAGGGCCGGGACGACGAATCGCAACCCGGCCAGACGGACGAGGAGCCGGTGATGGAGTTCAAGGACAAGAAGGAAGCGATCGAAGCGTTCAAGGAGTTCCTCAAGGAGCGCAACATCCCCTCCAGCTCGTCCTGGGAGCAATGCGTGAAGATCATCCAGAAGGATCCGAAGTTTAACGTGTTTAAAAAGCTTAGCGAGAAAAAGCAGGCGTTCAACGCGTACAAAACTCAGAAGCTGAAAGACGAGCGCGAGGAGCAGCGCCTGAAGGCGAAAAAGTCGAAGGAGGAGCTGGAGAAGTTCCTCATGTTGTCGGAGAAGATGAACTCGACGCTCAAGTTTTACCGGTGCGACGAGCTGTTCGCCAATCTGGACGTGTGGAAGTCGGTCCCGGATCAGGACCGGCGTGACATCTACGAGGATTGCATCTTCAATCTGGCGAAGCGCGAGAAGGAGGAGGCGCGGGTGATGAAGAAACGCAACATGCGTGTTCTCGGGGAGCTGCTGGAAGCGATGACCTCCGTCACGTACCAGACGACGTGGTCCGAAGCGCAGGTGATGCTGCTAGAGAACACTTCCTTCAAGAACGACGTGAACCTGCTCGGCATGGACAAGGAGGACGCCCTGATCGTCTTCGAGGAACACATCCGGGGGCTCGAGCGCGAGGAGGACGAGGAGAAGGAGCGCGAGAAGAAGCGCATGAAGCGCCAGCAGCGCAAGAACCGCGATCAGTTCCTCGCCCTGCTCGACACGCTGCACGAGGAGGGCAAGCTGACGTCGATGTCGCTCTGGGTCGAGCTGTACCCGCTCATATCGGCCGACTTGCGATTCTCGGCCATGCTCGGGCAGCCCGGCTCGACGCCGCTCGATCTGTTCAAGTTCTACGTCGAAAACCTTAAGGCCCGCTTCCACGACGAGAAGAAGATCATCAAGGAGATCCTGAAGGAGAAGGAGTTTGTCGTCGTACGGACGACCACGTTCGAGGACTTCGCGACGGTTGTGTGCGAGGACAAGCGGTCGGCTACGCTCGATGCGGGCAACGTGAAGCTCACGTACAACTCGCTGCTGGAGAAGGCGGTGGCGGCGGAGAAGGAACGGCTGAAGGAAGAAACGCGCCGCATCCGGAAGCTGGAGAACGAACTGAAGGGTGTGTGGATCGAGGCGGGCCTGTCCGGAGTGGACAGCTGGGAGACGGCACAGAAGCTGGTGATGGATCGGGAGGTGTACGAGCTGTACGAGAAGGAGGACAAGGTCGAGCGACTGTGGGACGATTTCGTGAAGGAAACGGAAGACTCCTGCAGTCACCACCATTCGCGGTCGAAGAAGTCGAAAAAGAGTCGAAAGCACAAGAAGAAATCGCGATCCTCATCGAAATCGGTATGAAACTGTGACATGTTTTACGTTTTTATCTTTCGTTTCAAAACGTTTCATCTCCTACCCACTCCTTTTAGCTATCGGAAGCGTCGGAAGTGGAGTACGAGAAGCCTTCGTCGTCGTCGAAAAAGAACCGTCGTCGTTCACGCTCCCGCACACCGCTCTCAGCGAGCGACCTGTCGGCGGAAAGCGAGCACGAACTGCTCGACCACGAGCTGCACCATCACGCGAACGATCACCACAGCAGCGAACGGGCTGATCGGAAACGAAAGAAGAAGAAGAAGCACCACCGTAAAGCGTCCCGATCACCCTCTTACGACGAGATGGTGATGGTGATGGAGAAGAACGGTGGTGGTGGTGGGGTTTCTCGTTCGCGATCACCTTCACCGGAGATGGAAAAGAAGAAGGTAGGTGAATTTGGCGCTGGGAAGTAACAACGTTATGAAATGAGATTAATTCTTCACAAAAGTTGCTTGCTATAGTCCTATGCGGCATTTATCCGACTGCTCACTGTAGTGTCACTAATTTGCCACAGATGGCAGCAATGCATGCATCTTGGGTTCAAATCTCTGCTGTAAGGGTTCAAAAGGGACGAGGAAACAGATATTGATCCAATATTGGTACAAAAAAGAGCTATTGTCCCGGATGTGAGTAAATGCTACTGTACACTGTAGTAAGAAGGCTGCATTTTTTGGAAAGATTTCTTACAGGTTTTGTTCTTTCGGTGGTTCCAATTTTAATATCTATTTTTCCCAACAGATGGCTAAACTAAACTATCTATAAACCGAAAATAACAGATGTGAAACGGTGAAGATGTTTTGCAACCTGATTATTGCGAGAAATGCTACAGTTTCCTAGGTTTGGTATGTACGAAGCTGGCTCAAATATTATTCCGAGGTTTGACTACACTTTTGGAAGCAACTATTGTACGTCTCTTCTACATTTGAATCTTTGTATCGTATTCCGATGCCACTCCCATTCAGTTTCTACACTCCCATGATTGCACATAGAGTATAACGGTTCTAGTTTACATTTTGTTAGTGGAACTGGTTGCTTTGGGCAACGAACCAAGCTGTTGAACAACAAAATGGAATTTTCCAAGACATGGTTTTATCGCACCTCGAAAATGACTGATTACAGCCGTCAATGGTCTGCTACCTACCAGTTGCGGCTGAGTGGTGAAGAAAAACAAGTGTCTATATAACTCGAAAGAACACATTACCATTAGGGTTTCACCCGAACAAGTTCCACAAGTGCTAGGATGGTCGGCGTGCGTGAAGTGTTTATAAATCGAACTGTAATTAGACTGTAGTTTATACCGACACTTAGCACTGATTCACGATGCTTCAGATGCATTTCTATGTGATAGAATTCTATGTGATCTTTCATCGTTCCCTTGTTTCTGTTTTCCGCTTTCCGGTTCGCCCATGTCTCCATGCGCAGAAAAAGAAAGACAAGAAGAAGAAAGATAAACGTCGATTGTCATGTTTTCCGCTTTCCGGTTCGCCCATGTCTCCATGCGCAGAAAAAGAAAGACAAGAAGAAGAAAGATAAACGTCGATTGTCCCGTTCGCTGAGCAGAGCGAGCAGCTCCGGTCGAATTCGCAGTCCACCAGACGAAGGCGGCCGCAGCAGGGGTGACAGCAGATCACCCAAGATGACCGACGACGCAGCGCTCAGCGAATCGGAGCTGGAATCACAACGTGCCGCCCTGCTGGCGCAGCTGAACGAGCAGATGGACGAGTAGCATACGCCGTCGCCGGCGACGAGCCGGCGCGGGGAACCGGAGGGCAGTCGGGCACGGAAAGCGCAACGGAAACCATAAAGAACGCAATCGACGACACCATCGTTGGTCTACGCGCACCACCGCAGCAAGTAGGCAGGCGGGTGTATATTTTACGCAAAAAATGTCCATAAAAACCAGTCCTACACAATCGTAAATAGAGTGTCTCGTTTGGTCTCGCTGGTGGCGGTATGGTTTTATGCA
>KZ072998.1:145472-157992 GCA_002091845.1 Anopheles cracens
TGCGCGAGAGGAAAAACGCATTCCATTCTACGATCTAGAGATTTGCCGGGACACAACACACCCACCACCCAATCTCGCCCTGCCTCTCAGCCCCTACTACGATGGCACGCCCGCCTGAACGCACGATGTGGGAAACGGTGGTCAAATAGTCCCAAATTCGGCTTACTTTAGCATGGTTTTTGTTAGCCTCAATCAGGTCGGGGTGTGTCTTTGAGGCAGATTTGCATATATATGAATGTATTAAAATTCGTTCAGTGAAGATTTACCTATGTTTCAATGTTTCTCACTATGGGCACTGTCAATACTTATCAAGGTAATAGTAATTTGGTAATTAGTTAAGTTATTTAAACATAATAAAAAAATACTCTTTTTGTATTTGTATATGTTACATTATACTGAAATTGTATTTACAACAAAATGTTACAATTTTTCATTACACAATTGTTTGAAAAGTAAAATAAAGCAACAATATTGGTTTACAAACGAATTTAAAAATCAAATTTGTAACTTTTTAGAAGACTTTTACAAAGAAGCATCCGAAAATCTTTCCTTTAACATTATTCGTAATCTTTTATACTTAATATATGTAGCTCTCCTGAAAGCTGCCCACACCAGCAACCGTGAAAATGGTGGAAATTCATATGTGGAGACGCATGGTAATTTATAATAATTAGCGAATAAGGCCTCTGATTCAATTATGATTAAGAAGAGAAAGAGAGAAAGTTTTTGGATGACTGTTGCGAGAGTGTTTCAACCTTTGCCTAAATGTACAAAATCTGAAAACAAATTTGAGAATTTGTTTAAGTTTTTACGTCATAATTCTGTGCAAAGTGATCGGATTTTAGCTCTTCAGCATGTGTAGTATAAACGTCCTCCAATCACACAACAACAACAATCATGGTTTTATATTAACTCTTGCACTGACATAGGGCACAATGAAGATGTGTTAATTTTTGATTAATTTAACTGATTTGTATTTATAGTAGTTTTTAGTTGCTATAAACCCAGTGGCGCCCTCTATTTCCCTAACAACACTAAACCCATTCCAGTAACAAATTCCAGTAGTAACGAGGAAATCGTGGCCACCGAATACACAACAAATTATGACCACGGTTGGCTCGCAGCTTCCCCATCGTGTGACGGCGCCGAGCGCTGCAACCGCTCCGGCTGCCGACAGAACGGAGTAAAAGCGCAGAAATCTTTGGTTAATTTAGTCAGTTCGGTCGCGCTACTTGTGGCGTTCGCATCGGAAACGGAAAAGTCGGGCGGGCGTTGCGTTCCTTGGGTGTTGTGCGGTTTTTGTGCCCTGTCTCGAGTGTGCACTCCGGTCTGTGCGAGCTAGTGTGTGTAGTGTGTAGTGTCTTACACTTCGAGCGGTTGCTTCGTCGTCGATCAGTAGTGAATTAGAGCCGTGTATTTTCAGAAAACAGAATCCCTACTAAAAGTATGCAAGTGGTTGGTTTTGAAGTGATTTTTTTTTAAATATTTAAAACAAATAACTCATGGAAGGGGTATTTTAAATCAAAGATTAAACAAAACAACAAGTGGTAGAAACGCTACTAGAAGATAGAATGAGCCTAACAAAAACAAAAAACGAATACATTAGAAGTGTTCTTTGACGAGCGTTCGTTCGTGTCGCTCTCTTCACTTTGCACCGAAACGTTTGCAAGGGTTTTGTGAAAGTCGATAAAGACTTCACCAGATTAGCTCGGTAATATTGGTGGTTTTTCGCAAATTTTGGTTTGAAATTTGTCGTTGACATCGTTGTTCATTGTTTCATGTGCAATTTATGTATCCATAAATTTTATTTAATTTATTTATTTATTTCTATATTCATTTCATTTTTTGTATATTTATGTATCGAGCACTTTTTTTTGTTAATTTAGCTCAAAATACTTTAGAACCAGAAGTTTCAAATCGAAAATGTTTGCCGTAACATATGTGACTGAATCTTTTCTCAAATATTTCCATTTATGACGGGAATTTTGAAGTATTTTTTTTGTCATGTTTTAGTTTTTTTATTATTCAATCGCCAATTTTTATCTTATTTTCTGTTTTATTTAAAGTTTTGTTGTACTTTTTTGGCTTCAATAATTTAGATAGTTTTTAAATGTTTCTCTATAAATTAATAAGCTCAATTTACGGATTTGGAAAACGTTGCCTACAACAAAAGTTTGAAAAAGAAAGAGTCGAGACACGATGGATTTAATAGTGCACATTGCATAATTTACGGCGTAATTTTGCTTCCACCGCCCAAAAGTATGCAATCTGCACGACTATGCAAATATTTACCCATTTTTTTCATTGTTTTAAGTTCATTTTTCGCAAATATCATAAAGCTCCTACATTAATAATGTGAAAAATAAGCAGTAAAAAAACGAAACACAAAAAAGAGCATCAAGTTCGGGAATGTTCGATGGAATGTTGACTGTACGGAACTATTTAGTGCATGCATTATTCATCAATTGAACAGTAGATTACAAGGCAATACAATTGGCACGCACCGACTCTTTGCAAATATGGCTGGGCGTACCTAATCGCCTCTGCTGTCTGGACGAGTGCAATCAACTGTATCACTTAACCCGCATAAGGCTTTTCGTTTATGCCTAAAGTCCTGATTTAGATAATGCCCAATTGAGGTAAATGGCAAAACAGATAAACAAAGCACTGCACAGGCTCCTTTTAAGCGGTGGTTTAGCTTAAAAAACCGATTTATTACTTCCTTATACGCGCCAGTCTGCATTCCTTGTAGTGTTGGTCTGAAATAAAGTGCGTCTGCTTAAATGGACAGTGACGAGCGAACGGAAACGCAAAGGTCGCATGGTTTCGAAGTTAATTAACGTCAAAAGTAGAAATTGAGCTTTTTATATCTCAATCGTCACCGCCTGATACGGTCCGCTTTAAACCAACTGCTAACATTGCAATGGGGCCATCTTTTGTTTGGGAATCTCAATATTAACTACGGCTGTAAACGTTCTCCCCGTTCGCCGTCTGTTTCGTTTGAATAATTTGAATTCAAACAAAAATTCACCTCACACGCCACGACTTTATTCCTTTTCGCCATTTTCGGACCACGATAATTCCCTTGCTTATTGATATCCGCACTGTTTGATCTCACCCTTGGCGGTGCGAAAGGCGGAAATAAAAATAATTCTATTCGATTCCGTTTCTCGGCACGAAACGCAGCAAATCTCCCGCGAAGAACAGCCAAACAATGTGCTTACCTGAAACCATACGTCAGCGGTTCGGCACGCCGGTCCATAGGCCTGTTCCGGAAAGGGGGCTGGCCTGGTCGGGCGGGGAAAATCAACCGACCGGAAAAACAAACTCCTCCGTATCATCGGTAACATCATCATCATCATCATCGCCCATCGAGTACCGTCCAGGAGCAGTGGTGGAAAAGTAAAAACACGCTTATTATGCAGCCGTTCCAAGCGTCCGAATATTGATGCCAGGGGTCGTCAGGTTCTTCGGGTGCCTTTTCCCAGAGCGGTCGTAGGTTGGGGTTTTTGTGTGTGTATGTGTGTGCCGTTTTAATTTCATCGGCCGAAATTTTCATTTTTTCTGGAGAAAAGGAAATCACCGCCGGGGCCAAACATTGATGTCCGGTTGGGTTTGTTGGTGGTGTTACGGTTTTATTAGTTTTCACAAGAAATATCGCTTGCTCCGGGGAATCGCAAATAGAACATTTTATTTATTGCTTCAGGGAACCGTGAGAAAACCCAATATTTTTTTAATATTATTGAGTGAGCTATAATTACAACAATAAATAATTTTCTTCTTTTGGAAAAAACAGAGAAAAGAAATCAGAACTGTAAAGTATATACGTATGAATCGAGGATTTTCTTCTTGAAACAATACAGTTGTTGGAATGGTTTACCATTTACCATTTACCAGTAAAGTGCACAACAAGTGAAAAGGATATTACAATTTATAGGTTATGGTCAAATTATTCTCAATTATTAATTGTATAAAACTCATACTAAAATTTTTGTGAAATTTAGTTTTTTTGTTTAGAAATTTGCTAGACAATTTCACGAATACAAAACCTTTCAGAATTTCCAATCAGCTGCTATATCAGCTTGAAATATGTATAAAACTTACACAAAAGATGAAAGTAGAACATGAATATACCGTTGGTTCAGATCAACTGGCATAACTGTTGGCGCAAATACGATAAATCAGCCCGAAAGTATGCAATCGTGTGTCACACGCTTCAGAAACGTAATATTTACTCTTTATTTGGCCAGTATTGATGCAAATTGCCGACATGGTTCAATCAACAACTTTGATCCGATACTTACCCCTTAAAAGTATGCAACCAGTAAGAAAATATATTGATTATACATGTATTAGTAGCTGGTTAGCTTCAAATAAGGGATTATTGTTCAACAATTGTAGAGCCGAACAGAAAGTTAAATTATTACAGTTTTTTAGATATATCTTGTTTTAAATTGAGTATAATATCAACAAATAAGTATGATTTTATAATACTATATGTACATCCCCATTTTCCCCTACCATCGGTGACCTCATTCCAATTCTCCCCATCCGCTTCCAGCGGCGAAAAATTGAAATTCGATTTTATTAAACTCGTATTTGTCTTCCACCGTTTCAAAAGTGTGGCCAAACTTTCCCACCCCAGGCGCATCACGTTTGCCATAGGGTTGCAATTTACCTTCGGGCCAACGGTGCGGAGAGGGGTTCAAAAACACGCCTAAAAGAGCAAGTCGTTCACGTCCTGTAAACGGTCGACCTTTCACGTCCCGACTGCTCGCGCTTCCAAGGAAAGCTGGCAAAACTCCAGTGAAGTTCCGTAGCCTTACGGTTAAAAGAATCGGGAAAATCCCAGAATTCCGTGTGGCGCTCCTCGAGGAAACCTCACGAAAGCGTGAATCCTTCTGCTCGGTGCCTCAAAAATCGGTGAGCGATTATTTCTGATTGAACTTTCTCGGCCCGCTTGTGCCCAACGCCAAAGGGGCCGGACGCGTAAGCCCGACCAACAGTCGAACGGCACGAAATGAAGCAAACGACTATCAGTGAGCATTCGTCGCGCATCTATTTCGAGTGTTCGTTTTAGGTTTGGTGATGATAAAAAGCGCTTGCAGTTAAGGACGGGAAATGATGAAAGTAATGAATTCACCAAAAAATTTGCTCGGACGTGCTCCCGATATTTGGTAGGGTATGGGTAGAGGTACGAGCTAAATTTACAGTACAAACAGAAATAAGTAAACCTGGCAGGGGGAGAAAACTTTCTGTCAGGTGTGGCAGTCGGGAATCTGTGGGAAAAGTAAGCTTCTGTTTACGTTTCACTTGCTACTGCCGATGTTGATCTTTTCGCCGCTGCGGAACCAGCAGTAGCAATTCGATTTTTGGATTCTTTTTTTCGCAAGAAACGTAAAAGTTAACGAATGTTCGGTAACCTTCATGAACATGGTCATAGAAGTGAACGTGAAAAGGGGAAGAGATACGATAGAGGCCAAACCAAATGGCCAAATGAACAAGTACTGTGGAGAACTTACAAACACGAATGCTAAAGTTGAAAATAATAATAAAAAACTAATAGAACTTTCAAGCACTATCGAAGCAAATAGGAAATTTTACAAAATCCGTTTTCAAAATTTGTTTTACTACAAATTCTTCTTTCTACAGTGATTACAGTGAATTCTTTCAAAGATAGAAGCCAAAGGGAATGGTTATCTGTTCGAGACTTCCTACTTGGAAAATCTGGCATCTGGGATGGCATCTCATTTTTATGCATTTTTTAATAACTGCTTCTGATAGTATTAGATGAGTGTTCTTGGGTTGTTTAGTTATATATTTGTGTTATTTATTCAGAAAGGACGGTCTGGCCGTATTGCTTATTAACTAACTAAAAGCTTTAGAAGTTTAGGACCTGAAATGATTGAGTTTCAAACTTAAATTATATTCTTTTAATAGTTTTGTTTTCTTGGGCTAACTTTAATTGAAACATTATTTCCCCCGCATTCACTTTAACACAGGATTTTATATATTTTTTAGTTCCTTTAAGATATCTCTGTTGTTTTAACTAATATTTAAATTATGATAACCAGATTATTCTTCTTTTCATTTCATTCCTTCATCCTTCATCTAATGATAATTAAAAAAATATGAAAATAATATGATTTTTTTTCGATTTGTTTCAAACAAATCTCTCACCAAGCCAATTAATCTAAAATTGGGGTAAAATACGATACTTACATAGAGACGGTGAAGAGCCGCGTTGCAAAGACCGTCCATCCCACCGAGTCCTTAATTAATAAAGTTACCGAAGAGTTCATAAAAATGGCACCAAAAACCGTTCCCACGTTTTCAATCAAGGCGGAAAATCGTTCGCTTCCTTCCCAAGCTTCCATCAAGCGTCGATTATTTCGAGCTCCATCTTGTTTTTTTCGCTTCGTTCTACACTGTGCGTACCGAAGCGCGCCTCCAAACAGCGCGTACTTTAAAAGCTCGTACTAAGCAAATGCAAAACACTATGGCGGGCGGAAATTTTCCGTCACTTCGTTGCGCTGTCCGAACACGGCGGTGTGCCGGGCCTGTCGAAGGTTAATCAAACATCGGTGGGCTTCAAAGAAGGGCGGAGGAGTTGCAACAAAAAGGGGTTTATTAATATCGAGTACCCGGAATCTGAGCGCTGGTCAAAGATACCTGTGGCAAAAACCACCCGAGTGAGGAGCTGATTTCTGCTCCGCCTTTGGGTTCGAAAATTCCTTCCCTCACCGTTGAGTGGGCTCATTAAATTTATTGCAAATAATGATGGTGATGACGGCGCTGAATCACTTGCCCGTGCGCCGGCATGCGGAAACAATTTGCCAATGGCCGACCAGTAAACACGGCAAACCCTCCGTGGGAAGTTAGTTCGGGTATCGTCCCCGCGTCCTTGCGGGTACGGAAAGATTCCACCCAATTGCGGGAGAGTTACTTTTGCCGTTCCTTTCGTGCTGTGGAGTGGAATTTTAGGATCGTGTTCGGGTTCGAGGGCTAGGAATGTGATGCCGAAGAAATTCCTTGACATTATCACACGCAACAGGCCTGTGTTGTGGCTGTTTCTCAGTAGGCGTTGCAGTAACTCGAGTAACCGAGGTTTGAAGTGGTGCCGTTACTTGAGCGTGCAGGCCAATAAGAGCAGAGCCCGATGACCAATGGTTTAATAGCGAAACTTTTCTCATTTTCATAATCCATAAAATAAATTCTAATTTGTGAAGGTCCGTTGTTGTGCGCGCCGCAGAGGAAAAGAGCATTAGTAACTGTTTGTTTTGCAAATGCGTTGCTTCAAGAGGTGGGAGTTGTGTTCGTTTTTTATGTATTGTGTTGAGGTTGTTTTTGCGTATTTTTCTGTTTTTGGCATTCTCTTTCATGACAAATGGGGTTGTTTATATTTCATCTATCTATCATCATTTATATTTGCACGGCTTTTCTTCATTTGTTTGCTGATTGTTCCTTTTAACAAATCGATTTATATATGAGCGTTTGATTGCAGTTTTTTTTAGTTATTTTGTATTTTCCTATTTTTTATGTATCCCTGATCTTCATTTTTTGTTTTTGTTCTTTTTCAATTTTTTTTATATATTTTTCATAGCATTACCGTTGTTTTTGTTTTGCGTTTACGAATTGTTTGATAGTTTCAACCATTTTTAATTCTCGTAATGAGTGTTTGTTACATTTTTTACCCATTAATTACTTCTTGTTCAATTTTTTTATGTTTTGCAATCTTAAACTCATAAGAAGGATCAGTTTTGATTTCTTCATGATGCTTCATGATTCTTTCTCTTCAATATTTGATCATTAGAGAATCGGCCAGCATGAGTTTTGGAAGAGAAAAAGAAAACAAACATATTTAGAAAGGTTCCAAAAGAACCATGCGAAGCGAAAAATTCTCAATCGCATCTGCTACAAAGCAAGAAAAGCCATTCGTAACATTTTGTTGCCCTCAGCATCTCTCTATCATCCCTTCGGTAAACAGCTAAAGCCTGCAGGAAACATCCCTTTTTGCCGGCCATGTAAAGCCCTCTTCGCGTGGGAACAAATAATTGGATTTATCATCGGATTTGTAACGATTGATGTTTTCCTTTTGTCGAGTGTGACATGTCTGCGACGTTGTTTGAACAGGACGGAACGGTAGCCATCGTTGCAAAGAACTCTTCAAGAAAAGGGTTGAAAAGCGACAAGAGAAATGTTTTGAATACAGAAATATGATTTTCGAACATGTTTAGGAATTATCGGCGATCGGAAGTATTCTCAAGACATACTACTTTTGATATTAGTTTCAGTTGACGGCACCCATACGAGCATCCTCAAGAAGAGCTTCAAAATCCGCTTAAGGATCCGCGGATAGGCATTTCAGCTTTAAGCTACACCGTACTCGCTTCCCATCAACCTTCGGCGCTCGACAGGCGGTACGAAGTCGAAACTTCAACAACCAACCCAACGAGGGAGGTTTCGGTCGAAAAACCCCTTACAACACATGGCACAGAATGGCCCGTGATGACCGCCATATCATCAAATCAAAATAAATCATCATAAGCCGTAGCAAAACGACATTAACAGGACTGCTTGCTGCTGCTGCTGGCCCTCAAAAAAAAAAAAGAAAACGCTCCAATCGAAGGGCTGACCACTTCAGAAATGCGAGCTTTTTGAAAAGGATGTAAATCATCCTGGCTCCAATCGTTTGAGGCACACACACACACACTCTTACACCTCTCAATCATGGTCGACATATGCTGCGACAAGACGCTTTTTTTCGTCGTTTTGCACAGCTCGAGAATGTTTCCAGCCAGAAGCGTGACGATGGGAGATCTAATACAGCGGACGGGAGGTTTTGGCTCGTAAAATCAGCTTCCAGCCCATAAAGATATCAAGTTGCAGCTTGTGCTACCGGCGTACCGAACAGGGGGGGATGGACTCACCGCTCGGAGCACTTAATCACAATGCGGTGGGTCGTTTTTGTGTCGGTAATTGGGCGTAAATTAATGTCCTTTGTTTTGGCAACGCACGATCGGAGGACGTCGGGCACGCTGGTTCGAAAAACACGAAACTCAAGTGGTCTCTGTGCCACTCCGGGTAAAGGATAAAGCGTGCGGTGGAACTGGGTGTGAAATTGTAATTTAATTGAAGCTGTTGCATTCATTAAACGTTTTCGGTGGGGTGAATTGAAAATGGCACTGTGGTTAGGGAAGAATTGATACGATTGTGGTATATTATTATGGCAAAATTCGCCTCAATTTTGCTATAATGTAGTGGCTTTTAGAACCATTTAAACGCTACAATAACTATAGGCTCTCTCACACGGGCACAGCAACCTGTTGATGATGCGTAACTAAGCATGATTGATGACACTCACCACCCCCGGCGTGATTATCGTCTGCCGATGGCGACAGAAGCAACAGATAAAAATGGCAATGGACAAGCTTGCTATGCGCCTTTTCTGTATGCAACTCATTACCGCAGCTCGGCTGGAGAAAGCATCGAACCGCAACAATAATATTTAATTAATTCTGTATTAATTTTCGCTGAGAACTTTTTCACCATCGTGGCAGCTGGCTGCCGGTTGGTGCCGCTTCACCAACGGCACGACATACGTCACCGGCGGCGGCTTTATCAGCGGCTCGTCACATTAGCGTGTTTAGAAAGTGACTTGTTTGACATTGTCGGCGCGTTAGGCTGCCACGTTCGCTTTCGCTTTCGCCCGTCGGTACTCGCTTGCCAGCTTGCTTACTTGCCGGGCGGATTAAATTCCGATTAACCCACATTAACCCCCAGTCGGAAGTTGTGTGGCAGGGCTGGCCGTGGAGGCATTAGAATAAATTAATTAATGTTCGCAGTAAGGCTCGTGGGAGCGTGCGTGATGTAGGTTTAAATAAGTTATCTTACAGACGGACCGAAAACGTTCATCCATTTTATCCTGTTTGCCATTAAGGGGGGTTTCTTTTTTTGAAGTTTTAAAAATTATTGCATGCCTGCAAAGGTACATCTGTTATACGTCACTGCCGAACTGTTATATACCATAATGTACTATAATTTTGACAGTTCAAAGCCTACTAAGCGCTGTTACAGGAAATCGTATGAACATGAGCAATCAGCCACACATTTACACACTATCATCACTGAGTGTCTGAAATTCTAACTAACTAGTGATGATAATTTTGTTTAGCAAATGTTCAAACTTTATTACAATGCTATCATAGATAAGTTAACCATTTAAAAAGCGCTAAAAATTCTAAATGGTACTGTCTAAAGATAAATAAAACATAATAAAGTAAACTATAAAGCATTAACAAAGCGTTGTGAAACATGCAGATTGCATACTTTACGGCGCAAAGTTGTTAATTTTCTAAAGTTAAATACATTTTCTAATGTCTAAAGTTAAATAAAACATTATAAAGTAGATTATAAAGCATTAGCAAAGCGTTATGAAACATGCAGATTGCATACTTTACGGCGCAAAGTAGTTAATTTTGCTAGAAAATTGGCAAAACAAACGTCGAAGCGTCGATCCTAAGTCGATTAATCTTAGTACTGCTTAGTACATAGCTTGATCCTTTTCTTAAGCAATGCTTTTTAAGTGTTTCCATGTTTTGAAAATAGTTAAGCAATAAAGCATACTCTTATATTTAAGTGGTGGGCAAGTGGTTCGGTTATGCTCATCTAGAAGAATTCCATCTAATGCTAATGTGTTCAGTAGTACATCCAGCAACTTAATATTGAAGCAAACAGCGCTACAAACTAGCTTAACGTTTTACTTTCATTTGTTAACTCGTTAGTTGTTTACTATCAAATAAATGCTTCTAAAGAAAAATAAATAAGTTCCATGAAATCAACTCTGCAGTAACCTCAAATATCAACAAAATCCCGGTACGAATTCTAAACCGTTTGCTGTCTCCGTACGGAATTGCTCTCGTCTTTTTTCTGACCCCACAAGCGAGATCTTGTACCATCCCACCACACATCAAACGATGTGACTCAAAGCCATCATCACGCGGTAGTTGGTGACATTTTTGCGGTGGTTCACCTTTTTTTGTTGTTGCTCGCACTATCCCCATAACGAACACCCGTTTATGTCGCTCGTGCCATTTCACCGGGCGTGTGTGTGTTTGTGAAACGGAAACTCCGATGCTCCTTTTTGACACCCTGCGAGCGGGTCGGCAGATGGACGTTTAGCTTCCCCCGATCTGTGCCCTGATAGCGAGCCGGAGACGTAAATCCCATCGAGAACAAGGTTTTAATCTGCCCATGAACGTGTTCGGACGAGTGGACCAAAGGTCGGGCCCGTGTGGGAGCCGCCCGTGCCGTAATCCGCCCGAGATTACAAGATATAGAAATGTATTATGCACTCACCTGTGCGGACGGGCAGCTCCGGAACGGAGAGGCCATTGGGGTGGGGTCAGCGGTGGCTCACCGTAAAATGGAAATGGGTTCTCGGGGGAGCAGTGGCTAGCGTGGTTTTCCGTGGCGAGAAACGTTCGTTTCATGTGGTGTGTGCACGACACCGTAAGCTGGGCTAGTCAACTCGAAAACATACCGAAACTACATTGTGAAGCAAGGATCGCACGCTGGCCGAATCGTGGGAACGTGGGAACCTCTACGTCGATTTCGTCGTAAATGACAACAGCCCGTGTGCTGCCGACCTGCATCTATCGAGGCCTACTATACACGATGCAGCACCATTTCTTGTGGCGCCTTCTGCCCGGCCATACATGCTGGAACGAAGCGCATGAGCGGGCCTTCAGATCAAGGACTGTTCCACCCGCAAAGATCCGGTGCAAACGGACACAATTTCCCCATCGAGAACGCCGGTTTTTGAAGCCGTTTTTCTATTTCGGGGGTTTTCGAGCAGAGCGAAGATAGTTTCCCGTGCGCCAGCGCCGAGTGTGGCCGCAAAGCTGACAGAGAGCTTAAACCCGGTCGTTAACAGTCCATTGGGTTCGGCTCCGGTGGGGGATATTGTCAGATTGGCAGGAGTGTACGTGCCGGCGGCCTGTGATGCGCTGTGAGCGCGGGCACGTGCTCCCGTGGCGAGCGAGGGTGATAGCGATGGTAAATACTAACTAATCGTGACTAATTCGGGGCTTTCTGTTTCATGGTGGGGCTTAGCAGCGACAGCACACGCAGGCTTACCGCTTTGGATGATTGCTGTTAAGCCGGTTGTTTTAGCTTTTTTCGCTCTGCGGTATAAAAGGCAATGACCTACGGTCGAGAGGAGGCTTTTGATGTGGGGCTTTGTAGGTGTTGCAGAATGGTAATTGAAAGAACGGATCGAATATCATTGCTCAAATATATTGGCGTTGTTGATGAGTTGAATATTGGATCTTTTTTGGGATGTTTTACATTTACTCTAGACACCTTGATGTTTGACAGATGGGAAGAGGAGGTTTTTCTTCACCGCTGTAGTAGCTGAAGTTCGGGTGGGGTTTTTTTTAAGGATTGTGTTTTGTGTACGAAGTAGTTATTATGAATTAAATTAAAGACCAAAGTCTATACTTACTAAAAGAAACTTTCG
>KZ072998.1:166804-179729 GCA_002091845.1 Anopheles cracens
CGAAAGTTTCTTTTAGTAAGTATAGACTTTGGTCTTTAATTTAATTCATAATAACTAGTTCGTACACAAAACACAATCCTTAAAAAAAACCAAACCGAACTTCAGCTACTATAGCGAAGAAGAAAAAAACTCCTCTTCCCATCGGTCAAACATCAAGGTGTCTAGAGTAAATGTAAAACATCCCAAAAAAGATCCAATATTCAACTCATCAACAACGCCAATATATTTGAGCAATGATATTCGATCCGTTCTTTCAATTACCATTCTGCAACACCTACAAAGCCCCACATCAAAAGCCTCCTCTCGACCGTAGGTCATTGCCTTTTATACCGCAGAGCGAAAAAAGCTAAAACAACCGGCTTAACAGCAATCATCCAAAGCGGTAAGCCTGCGTGTGCTGTCGCTGCTAAGCCCCACCATGAAACAGAAAGCCCCGAATTAGTCACGATTAGTTAGTATTTACCATCGCTATCACCCTCGCTCGCCACGGGAGCACGTGCCCGCGCTCACAGCGCATCACAGGCCGCCGGCACGTACACTCCTGCCAATCTGACAATATCCCCCACCGGAGCCGAACCCAATGGACTGTTAACGACCGGGTTTAAGCTCTCTGTCAGCTTTGCGGCCACACTCGGCGCTGGCGCTCGGGAAACTATCTTCGCTCTGCTCGAAAACCCCCGAAATAGAAAAACGGCATCAAAAACCGGCGTTCTCGATGGGGAAATTGTTTGCACCGGATCTTTGCGGGTGGAACAGTCCTTGATCTGAAGGCCCGCTCATGCGCTTCGTTCCAGCATGTATGGCCGGGCAGAAGGCGCCACAAGAAATGGTGCTGCATCGTGAATAGTAGGCCTCGATAGATGCAGGTCGGCAGCACACGGGCTGTTGTCATTTACGACGAAATCGACGTAGAGGTTCCCACGTTCCCACGATTCGGCCAGCGTGCGATCCTTGCTTCACAATGTAGTTTCGGTATGTTTTCGAGTTGACTAGCCCAGCTTACGGTGTCGTGCACACACCACATGAAACGAACGTTTCTCGCCACGGAAAACCACGCTAGCCACTGCTCCCCCGAGAACCCATTTCCATTTTACGGTGAGCCACCGTTGACCCCACCCCATGGGCCGTCCGCTCCGGAGCTGCCCGTCCGCACAGGTGAGTGCATAATACATTTCTATATCTTGTAATCTCGGGCGGATTACGGCACGGGCGGCTCCCACACGGGCCCGACCTTTGGTCCACTCGTCCGAACACGTTCATGGGCAGATTAAAACCTTGTTCTCGATGGGATTTACGTCTCCGGCTCGCTATCAGGGCACAGATCGGGGGAAGCTAAACGTCCATCTGCCGACCCGCTCGCAGGGTGTCAAAAAGGAGCATCGGAGTTTCCGTTTCACAAACACACACACGCCCGGTGAAATGGCACGAGCGACATAAACGGGTGTTCGTTATGGGGATAGTGCGAGCAACAACAAAAAAAGGTGAACCTCCGCAAAAATGTCACCAACTACCGCGTGATGATGGCTTTGAGTCACATCGTTTGATGTGTGGTGGGATGGTACAAGATCTTGCTTGTGGGGTCAGAAAAAAGACGAGAGCAATTCCGTACGGAGACAGCAAACGGTTTAGAATTCGTACCGGGATTTTGTTGATATTTGAGGTTACTGCAGAGTTGATTTCATGGAACTTATTTATTTTTCTTTAGAAGCATTTAATTGATAGTAAACAACTAACGAGTTAACAAATGAAAATAAAACGTTAAGCTAGTTTGTAGCGCTGTTTGCTTTAATCTAAACATGTTGGATGTACTACCGAATACATTAGCACTAGATTGAATTCTTCTAGATGAGCATATCCGAACCACTTGCCCACCACTTGAATATGAGAGTATGCTTCATTACTTAACTATTTTCAAAACATGGAAACAATTAAAAAGCATTGCTTAAGAAAAGCATCAAGCTATGTACTAAGCAGTACTAAGATTAATCGACTTAGGATTTGACAAAATGCGTTTGTTTTGCCAACTTTCAAGCAAAATTAACAACTTTGCGCCGTAAAGTATGCAATCTGCTTGTTTCACAACGCTTTGTTAATGCTTTATAATTTACTTTATTATGTTTTATTTATCTTTAGACAGTAAAATGGTTAACTTACACAGTTATAGTTTCAAATGGTTAACTTATCTATGATAGCATTGTAATAAAGTTTGAACATTTGCTAAACAAAATTATCATCACTAGTTAGTTCGAATTTCAGACACTCAGTGATGATAGTGTGTAAATGTGTGGCTGATTGCTCATGTTCATAAGATTTCCTGTAACAGCGCTTAGTAGGCTTTGAACTGTCAAAAATATAGTACATTATGGTGTATAACAGCAAGGCAGTGACGTATAACAGATGTACCTTTGCAGGCATGCAATAATTTTTAAAACTTCAAAAAAAGAAACCCCCCTTAATGGATCAAACAGGATAAAATGGATGAACGTTTTCGGTCCGTCTGTAAGATAACTTATTTAAACCTACATCACGCACGCTCCCACGAGCCTTACTGCGAACATTAATTAATTTATTCTAATGCCTCCACGGCCGGCCTTACCACACAACTTCCGACTGGGGGTTAATGTGGGTTAATCGGAATTTAATCCGCCCGGCAAGTAAGCAAGCTGGCAAACGAGTACCGACGGGCGAAAGCGAAAGCGAACGTGGCGGCCTAACGCGCCGACAATGTCAAACAAGTCACTTTCTAAACACGCTAATGTGACGAGCCGCTGATAAAGCCGCCGCCGGTGACGTATGTCGTGCCGTTGGTGAAGCGGCACCAACCGGCAGCCAGCTGCCACGATGGTGGAAAAGTTCTCAGCGAAAATTAATACAGAATTAATTAAATATTATTGTTGCGGTTCGGTGCTTTCTCCAGCCGAGCTGCGGTAACGAGTTGCATACAGAAAAGGCGCATAGCAAGCTTGTCCATTGCCATTTTTATCTGTTGCTTCTGTCGCCATCGGCAGACGATAAAAAGGAAAACATCAATCGTTACAAATCCGATGATAAATCCAATTATTTGTTCCCACGCGAAGAGGGCTTTACATGGCCGGCGAAAAGGGATGTTTCCTGCAGGCTTTAGCTGTTTACCGAAGGGATGATAGAGAGATGCTGAAGGCAAGACAATGTTACGAACGGCTTTTCTCGCTTTGTAGCAGATGCGATTGAGAACTTTTCGCTTCGCATGGTTCTTTTAGACCCATTATAAATATGTTTGTTTTCTTTTTTCTTCCATAAGTCATGCTGGCCGATTCTCTAATGATCAAATATTGAAGAGAAAGAATCAAACAGCATCATGAAGAAATCAAAAGTGATCCTTCTTATGAGTTTAAAATTACAAAACATAAATTAAATTGAACAAGAAGTAAATAATTGGTAAAAAAAATGGAACAAACACTCATTACGAGAATGAAAAATGGTTGAAACTATCAAACAATTCGTAAACGCAAAACAAAAACAACGGTAATGCTATGAAAAATATATAAAAAAAAATGAAAAAGCACAAAAACAAAAAAAATCAAGATTAGGGATACATAAAAAAAGTAAAATACAAAATAACTCAAAAAACTGCAATCAAACGCTCATATATAAATCGATTTGTTAAAAGGAACAATCAGCAAACAAATGAAGAAAAGCCGTGCAACCTCCCGTCCGCTGTATTAGATCTCCCATCGTCACGCTTCTGGCTGGAAACATTCTCGAGCTGTGCAAAACGACGAAAAAAGCGTCTTGTCGCAGCATATGTCGACCATGATTGAGAGGTGTAAGAGTGTGTGTGTGTGTGTGTGCCTCAAACGATTGGAGCCAGGATGATTTACATCCTTTTCAAAAAGCTCGCATTTCTGAAGTGGTCAGCAGATGCCAGATTTTCCAAGTAGGAAGTCTCGAACAGATAACCATTCCCTTTGGCTTCTATCTTTGAAAGAATTCACTGTAGTTGGGATTGTAAAACAAATTTTGAAAACGAATTTTGTAAAATTTCCTATTTGCTTCGATAGTGCTTGAAAGTTCTATTAGTTTTTTATTATTTTCAACTTTAGCATTCGTATTTGTAAGTTCTCCACAGTACTTGTTCATTTGGCCATTTGGTTTGGCCTCTCTCGTATCTCTTCCCCTTTTCACGTTCACTTCTATGACCATGTTCATGAAGGCTACCGAACATTCGTTAACTTTTACGTTTCTTGCGAAAAAAAAAGAATCCAAAAATCGAATTGCTACTGCTGGTTCCATTCCGCAGCGGCGAAAAGATCAACATCGGCAGTAGCAAGTCAAACGTAAACAGAAGCTTACTTTTCCCACAGTGTACAGGATACACTTTTTTTTTGCTTCCCGACTGCCACACCTGACAGAAAGTTTTCTCCCCCTGCCAGGTTTACTTATTTCTGTTTGTACTGTAAATTTAGCTCGTACCTCTACCCATACCCTACCAAATATCGGGAGCACGTCCGAGCAAATTTTTTGGTGAATTCATTACTTTCATCATTTCCCGTCCTTAACTGCAAGCGCTTTTTATCATCACCAAACCCAAAACGAACGCTTCAAATAGATGCGCGACGAATGCTCACTGATAGTCGTTTGCTTCATTTCGTGCCGTTCGACTGTTGGTCGGGCTTACGCGTCCGGATGAAGGAATGAAATGAAAAGAAGAATAATCTGGTTATCATAATTTAAATATTAGTTAAAACAACAGAGATATCTTAAAGAAACTAATATAAAATATAAAATCCTGTGTTAAAGTGAATGCGGGGGATAATATTTAGTATTTTTTAATTAAAGTTAGCCCAAGAAAACAAAACTATTAAAAGAATATAATTTAAGTATGAAACTCAATCATTTCAGGTCCTAAACTTCTAAAGCTTTAAAATAGTTAATAAGCAATACGGCCAGACCGTCCTTTCTGAATAAATAACACAAATATATAACTAAACAACCCAAGAACACTCATCTAATACTATCAGAAGCAGTTATTAAAAAATGCATAAAAATGAGATGCCATCCCAGATGCCAGATTTTCCAAGTAGGAAGTCTCGAACAGATAACCATTCCCTTAAATTTAATGAGCCCACTCAACGGTGAGGGAAGGAATTTTCGAACCCAAAGGCGGAGCAGAAATCAGCTCCTCACTCGGGCGGTTTTTGCCACAGGTATCTTTGACCAGCGCGCAGATTCCGGGTACTCGATATTAATAAACCCCTTTTTGTTGCAACTCCGCCGCCCTTCTTTGAAGCCCATCGATGTTTGATTAACCTTCGACAGGCCCGGCACACCGCCGTGTTCGGACAGCGCAACGAAGTGACGGAAAATTTCCGCCCGCTATATAAATCGATTTGTTAAAAGGAACAATCAGCAAACAAATGAAGAAAAGCCGTGCAAATATAAATGATGATAGATAGATTAAATATAAACAACCCCATTTGTCATGAAAGAGAATGCCAAAAACAGCAAAATACGCAAATCAACCTAAACAAAATACATAAAAAACCAACACAACTCCCACCTCTTGAAGCAACGCATTTGCAAAACAAACAGTTACTAATGCTCTTTTCCTCTGTGGCGCGCACAACAACGGACCTTCACAAATTAGAATTTATTTTATGGATTATGAAAATGAGAAAAGTTTCGCTATTAAACCAACATTGGCAAATTGTTTCCGCATGCCGGCGCACGGGCAAGTGATTCAGCGCCGTCATCACCATCATTATTTGCAATAAATTTAATGAGCCCACTCAACGGTGAGGGAAGGAATTTTCGAACCCAAAGGCGGAGCAGAAATCAGCTCCTCACTCGGGCGGTTTTTGCCACAGGTATCTTTGACCAGCGCGCAGATTCCGGGTACTGTTAATATTGAGATTCCCAAACAAAAGATGGCCCCATTGCAATGTTAGCAGTTGGTTTAAAGCGGACCGTATCAGGCGGTGGCGGTTGAAAAATAAAAAGCTCAATTTCTACTTTTGACGTTAATTAACTTCGAAACAATGCGACCTTTGCGTTTCCGTTCGCTCGTCACTGTCCATTTAAGCAGCCGCACTTTATTTCAGACCAACACTACAAAGAATGCAGACTGGCGCGTATAAGGAAGTAATAAATCGGTTTTTAAGCTAAACCACCGCTTAAAAGGAGCTTGTGCAGTGCTTTGTTTCTCCGTTTTGCAATTTACCTCAATTGGGCATTATCTAAATCAGGACTTTAGGCATAAACGAAAAGCCTTATGCGGGTTAAGTGATACAGTTGATTGCACTCGTCCAGACAGCAGAGGCGATTAGGTACGCCCAGCCATATTTGCAAAGAGTCGGTGCGTGCCAATTGTATTGCCTTGTAATCTACTGTTCAATTGATGAATAATGCATGCACTAAATAGTTCCGTACAGTCAACATTCCATCGAACATTCCCGAACTTGATGCTCTTTTTTGTGTTTCGTTTTTTTACTGCTTATTTTTCACATTATTAATGTAGGAGCTTTATGATATTTGCGAAAAATGAACTTAAAACAATGAAAAAAATGGGTAAATATTTGCATAGTCGTGCAGATTGCATACTTTTGGGCGGTGGAAGCAAAATTACGCCGTAAATTATGCAATGTGCACTATTAAATCCATCGTGTCTCGACTCTTTCTTTTTCAAACTTTTGTTGTAGGCAACGTTTTCCAAATCCGTAAATTGAGCTTATTAATTTATAGAGAAACATTTAAAAACTATCTAAATTATTGAAGCCAAAAAAGTACAACAAAACTTTAAATAAAACAGAAAATAAGATAAAAATTGGCGATTGAATAATAAAAAAACTAAAACATGACAAAAAAATACTTCAAAATTCCCACCATAAATGGAAATATTTGAGAAAAGATTCAGTCACATATGTTACGGCAAACATTTTCAATTTAAAACTTCTGGTTCTAAAGTATTTTGAGCTAAATTAACAAAAAAAAGTGCTCGATACATAAATATACAAAAAAATGAAATGAATATAGAAATAAATAAATAAATAAATCAAACAAATTTTATGAATATATAAATTGCACATGAAACAATAAACAACGATGGCAACGACAAATTTCAAACTAAAATTTGCGAAAAACCACCAATATTACCGAGCTAATCTGGTGAAGTCTTTATCGACTTTCACAAAACCTTCATGAATTGATGAGAGATTCTTTTCCAGCAATCATTTGTGCTACGCCAATGGAATCATATTTCAAAACGAAGGGAATATCTGATCATAAATTTTCGATAAAACAGCACCGCAAATCAACTATCGGCTACGTCAAACCCGTAGACGCATTAATCAATAGAGATACGACGAAATAAAATATTCTAAAATAATATTTTGTATTTCTTGTGAAAACTAATAAAACCGTAACACCACCAACAAACCCAACCGGACATCAATGTTTGGCCCCGGCGGTGATTTTATTTTCTCCAGAAAAAAAAAGAAAATTTCGGCCGATGAAATTAAAACGACACACACACACACACACAAAAACCCCAACCTACGACCGCTCTGGGAAAAGGCACCCGAAGAACCTGACGACCCCTGGCAACAATATTCGGACGCTTGGAACGGCTGCATAATAAGCGTGTTTTTACTTTTCCACCACTGCTCCTGGACGGTACTCGATGGGCGATGATGATGATGATGATGTTACCGATGATACGGAGGAGTTTGTTTTTCCGGTCGGTTGATTTTCCCCGCCCGACCAGGCCAGCCCCCTTTCCGGAACAGGCCTATGGACCGGCGTGCCGAACCGCTGACGTATGGTTTCAGGTAAGCACATTGTTTGGCTGTTCTTCGCGGGAGATTTGCTGCGTAACTTTCTGTTCGGCTCTACAATTGTTGAACAATAATCCCTTATTTGAAGCTAACCAGCTACTAATACATGTATAATCAATGTTTTTTCTTACTGATTGCATACTTTTAAGGGGTAAGCATGTCGGCAATTTGCATCAATACTGGCCAAATAAAGAGTAAATATTACGTTTCTGAAGCGTGTGACACACGATTGCATACTTTCGGGCTGATTTATCGTATTTGCGCCAACAGTTATGCCAGTTGATCTGAACCAACGGTATATTCATGTTCTACTTTCATCTTTTGTGTAAGTTTTATACATATTTCAAGCTGATATAGCAGCTGATTGGAAATTCTGAAAGGTTTTGTATTCGTGAAATTGTCTAGCAAATTTCTAAACAAAAAAACTAAATTTCACAAAAATTTTAGTATGAGTATTATACAATTAATAATTGAGAATAATTTGACCATAACCCATAAATTATAATATCCTTTTTAATTGTTGTACACTTTACTTTACCATTCCAACAACTGTATTGTTTCAAGAAGAAAATCCTCGATTCATACGTATATACTTTACCGTTCTGATTTCTTTTCTCTGTTTTTTTTTCCTAAAGAAGAACATTATTTATTGTTGTAATTATAGCTCACTCAATAATATTTAAAAAAAATATTGGGTTTTCTCACAGTTCCCTGAAGCAATAAATAAAATGTTCTATTTGCGATTCCCCGGAGCAAGCGATATTTCTTGTGAAAACTAATAAAACCGTAACACCACCAACAAACCTTTAATTCGTTCGTTTGCTATCGAGAATTCGAGTAGTTCCTAATTATTTTCCAGAGAGCACCAGAGAAGGACAACTTTAATTATATTTTTACTTGATTTTTTTTAAAGAAAATAACAGTAACAGTTAAAAGTAACACCGAAATAATGAAAAGTGAAACAAATTGTATCTAATGAGACTTATTCACTCATTGCTTTAAACATCGTAATAAGTGTTTAGGATGTAACTAAATTTAAAAAATATAATTTATCTCGAAACCCAAAATAATTCGAGCAGAATGGCATGCAATTGGACTTTAAAAAAATGTGCAAATATTACACACGTGTTTTACATCTTTCTTCGTGCTCTCATCCATCTGAAACCGCCCGGGTTTTATTCTCCCCGTACGGCCCCCATATCGACCTAATCACCCCGTGGATGGGCAATTCTCCGGAAAGGGGGAGGTTAAAACAAACATTCGCTTACAAACCTGTTCACGAGCGAGACGTTTTGGAAGCTTTTTGGAGACTCCTCCTCACGCGGTAATCTCTTCCAGCGGATCCGCTTCACTATTTGTTAGCCTCAGCCACCGAAGTCTTTGGGCACTGATTTCGTGCTGGGTAACCTTTGCAACCACAAAACAGCTACTAGCTGTGCTAGCTACTTCACCGGGGTGCTGGCCTCCCGGGAAATGTTAGGCCTCGCCGGCTGCACCTCACTGTTGGCCGGGCTGTAAAGGGGAACCGATTTTTAGTTGCGAACACCGATGGTAAATGTGCCAATCACTTCGTTCACTTCGAGCTTACACCGCGTAATGTCTGCCGGTGGCAGTCCTAAGCACTAACAACAAAACTTTAAATAAAACAGAAAATAAGATAAAAATTGGCGATTGAATAATAAAAAAACTAAAACATGACAAAAAAATACTTCAAAATTCCCACCATAAATGGAAATATTTGAGAAAAGATTCAGTCACATATGTTACGGCAAACATTTTCAATTTAAAACTTCTGGTTCTAAAGTATTTTGAGCTAAATTAACAAAAAAAGAGCTCGATACATAAATATACAAAAAAATGAAATGAATATAGAAATAAATAAATAAATAAATCAAACAAATTTTATGAATATATAAATTGCACATGAAACAATAAACAACGATGGCAACGACAAATTTCAAACTAAAATTTGCGAAAAACCACCAATATTACCTGAATTCATGAATTGATGAGAGATTCTTTTCCAGCAATCATTTGTGCTACGCCAATGGAATCATATTTCAAAACGAAGGGAATATCTGATCATAAATTTTCGATAAAACAGCACCGCAAATCAACTATCGGCTACGTCAAACCCGTAGACGCATTAATCAATAGAGATACGACGAAATAAAATATTCTAAAATAATATTTTGCGGATTTGTACGATTAGGCGTGTGCGTCAATGGGTTTACCGTCGAAAACAACCGGCAAGCGTGCACCCAGCAGATGCATCGTCCCAAGCAATAACGAATGCCCCTGTCACCGAAGTCCCGAAAACAAAACAACCCCCGCAGCGCGTGAAAAATATGTTAATCAAATTGCTCATCCTAACGCACGGTAAGGCACGCGATCAATCAACGCGAATTAACACACCGGATCTTCTTGCGGGGATCACACGTGTGGCGATCAATTATGTGAGCGTCACACCGAAGGCGATTTGAAGGTTAATAAATGTCGACAAAAATCAAAGAAAGGCAGAAAAAAAACCCAACCGAGCAGCCCCGATCGCCCAGGCCAGGTTCGGTGGCGATCGCGTGGCATTTTATTGCCCCCATATCGACCTAATCACCCCGTGGATGGGCAATTCTCCGGAAAGGGGGAGGTTAAAACAAACATTCGCTTACAAACCTTTTTACGAGCGAGACGTTTTGGAAGCTTTTTGGAGAATGCTCCTCACGCGGTAATCTCTTCCAGCGGATCCGCTTCACTATTTGTTAGCCTCAGCCACCGAAGTCTTTGGACACTGATTTCGTGCTGGCTAACCTTTGCAACCACAAACCAGCTAGCTACTTCACCGGGGTGCTAGCCTCCCGGGAAATGTTAGGCCTCGCCGGCTGCACCTCACTGTTGGCCGGGCTGTAAAGTGGAACCGATTTTTAGTTGCGAGCACCGATGGTAAATGTGCCAATCACTTCGTTCACTTCGAGCTTACACCGCGTAATGTCTGCCGGTGGCAGTCCTAAGCACTAGAACTTTCACCACGAGGCCGATATTTAATTCGTTCGTTTGCTATCGAGAATTCGAGTAGTTCCTAATTATTTTCCAGAGAGCACCAGAGAAGGACAACTTTAATAATATTTTTACTTGCTTTTTTTTAAGAAAATAACAGTAACAGTTAAAAGTAACACCGAAATAATGAAAAGTAAAACAAATTGTATCTAATGAGACTTATTCACTCATTGCTTTAAAAATCGAAATAAGTGTTTAGGATGTAACTAAATTTAAAAAAATCATAATTTATCTCGAAACCCAAAATAATTCGAGCAGAATGGCATGCAATTGGACTTTAAAAAAATGTACAAATATTACACACGTGTTTTACATCTTTCTTCGTGCTCTCATCCATCTGAAACCGCCCGGGTTTTATTCTCCCCGTACGGCTGACCGCAGACGTTCGCGGTTTTTCATTTCCTAACGGTTTTTTCGCGCATTTTCACTTGCAAACGTTTCGGTGCAAAGTGAAGAGAGCGACACGAACGAACGCTCGTCAAAGAACACTTCTAATGTATTCGTTTTTTTATTGTTAGGCTCATTCTATCTACTAGTAGCGTTTCTACCACTTGTTGTTTTGTTTTATTTTGATTTTGACCCCTTCCATGCGTTATTTGTTTTAAATATTGAAAAAAAAATCACTTCAAAACCAACCACTTGCATACTTTTAGTAAGGATTATGTTTTCTGAAAATACACGGCTCTAATTCACTACTGATCGACGACGAAGTAACCGCTCGAAGTGTAAGACACTACACACTACACACACTAGCTCGCACAGACCGAAGGGCACACTCGAGACAGGGCACAAAAACCGCACAACACCCAAGGAACGCAACGCCCGCCCGACTTTTCCGTTTCCGATGCGAACGCCACAAGTAGCGCGACCGAACTGACTAAATTAACCAAAGATTTCTGCGCTTTTACTCCGTTCTGTCGGCAGCCGGAGCGGTTGCAGCGCTCGGCGCCGTCACACGATGGGGAAGCTGCGAGCCAACCGTGGTCATAATTTGTCGTGTTATTTGTGGCCTCGATTTCCTCGTTACTACTGGAATTTGTTACTGGAATGGGTTTAGTGTTGTTAGGGAAATAGAGGGCGCCACTGGGTTTATAGCAACTAAAAACTACTACAAATACAAATCATTTAAATTAATCAAAAATTAAAACTTCCTCATTGTACTCTATGTCAGTACTTGAAGTTGTTTTGTGATTGGAGGAAGTTTATACTACACATGCTGAAGAGCTAAAATCCGATCACTTTGCACAGAATTATGACGTAAAAACATAAACAAATTCTCAATTTTGTTTTTAGATTTTGTACATTTAGGCAAAGGTTAAAACACTCTCTCAACCGTCATCTTTGAACTCTCCCTCTTTATAATCATAATTGAATCAGAGGCCTTATTCGCTAATTATTATAAATTACCATGCGTCTCCACATATGAATTTCCACCATTTTCACGGTTGCTGGTGCGGGCAGCTATCAGGAGAGCTACATATATTGAGTATAAAACATCACAAATAATTTTAATGGAACGATTTTCGGATGCTTCTTTGTAAAAGTCTTCTAAAAAGTTACAAATTTTATTTTTAAATTCGTTTGTAAATATTGATTGCTGCTTTATTTTACTTTTCAAACAATTGTGTAGTGAAAAATTGTAACATTTTGTTGTAAATACAATTTCAGTATAATGTAACATATACAAATACAAAAAGAGTATTTTTTTATTATGTTTAAATAACTTAACTAATTACCAAATTACTATTACCTTGATAAGTATTGACAGTGCCCATAGTGAGAAACATTGAAACATAGGTAAATCTTCACTGAACGAATTTTAATACATTCATATATATGCAAATCTGCCTCAAAGACACACCCCGACCTGATTGAGGCTAACAAAAACCATGCTAAAGTAAGCCGAATTTGAGACCATTTGACCACCGTTTCCCACATCGTGCGTTCAGGCGGGCGTGCCATCGTAGTAGGGGCTGAGAGGCAGGGTGTGATTGGGTGGTGGGTGTGTTGTGTCCCGGCAAATCTCTAGATCGTAGAATGGAATGCGTTTTTCCTCTCGCGCA